>CBVK0101108477.1:0-19434 GCA_900067695.1 Picea abies | reverse complement strand
GTCTCGGCATTCCTGCTGAACCGCTCTTCCGATCTCACCAATATGTTTACTTATTCGTTTTTAAGAACATGGTTGGATAGGTTAGTTACTTTTTTTCTTGTTGTAGCGTATCTTTTGTTTGTTGTAACATCTTTTCCATCATGCCTCCCTCCGTTTGTTGTAGCATCAACTCCGTACGCTGTAGTATTCCCTCCATTTGTTGTAGCATCAACAATAAGTATGTACATTGTAGCATCCCCTCTATTTGTTGTAGCATCAATTCCGTACACTGTAGCATCCCTTCCATTCGCTGTAGCATCATCTTCATTTGCTATAGTATCCTCTCCCTTCACTACGTCCCTTTTTTCTCTTAGTTTTATCAGTTTGTTTGCTTGGCATTGAATGGATTTGCATCCCTCTCCTTCAGATTTCAGTGCAGCACTAGCATCTAACACTGTCCATAGGTCTTGTCTAACCTCACGCGCGAGCTGAAGGTGCAATCAGAAGGTTGTTTTAGATAGCTAGTCTAATGACATGCACGTTCTCCTAATTTCTCCTCGGACTAGGGCACGACTCAATTGTTCGAAGGCTCTATAGTTCCATCTACTAAACAATTGGTGATTAATGATGACGAATTTTGGGGTAAGATTATTGTCCCTGCATTGTTTGAGAAAGTCGAGATCAATAGCTCGTCTAATGATTTTAATCCACAGATTTTCCATTCAACGGAAATTGTTCCAGGTTTCCCTTCTGTACAAGGAATATATTATTGTTTTCAGATTTCTGTGGTGAGTATTTTCGAAATTGTTTGTCGGATAATCCACAGTAGTTGTCATTGTCATCGACATTTTGAATCTGAATCGGGATTCATCATCAGGACTAATTGTCAATTGATAGCTTGCTGATCTCGATCAATTAATAGTTAATATGAAGGACGTTTTTAATAATTTAACCTAGGTCGACTGTCTTGAAACCTAATCTATAGAGTTTTAAACAAAAATTAGAATTAAACTAAATAATAAATTATAATATAAATTGTAAAATCATTAATAGTGTTTTTTATTATATATTGTATAAATATAAGTTTTTGTATTTTTGTTAATTGAATTATATTTTTTTAACAAAAAATTTATAAACAAAATGTTTTTAATCTTATAATTAATTGAATTATATTTAAAGTTAATGTAAGAAGGGAGCTTTTACTTAAGAGTTTTAATAGTGTTTTGCATAATATAATTAATGTAGGAAGGGGCTTTAGTTAGGTTTGGTTTATTAGGGTTATAGTTTTTATATTATTACTTATTAGTACATATTAATTTATGTTATGGAAAGGAAGCTTTTAATTAGGGTTTAGGTTTAGTTTTTAGTTAGGGTTTGTTTTATAGTATGATTAGGTCTAAGCATTGGAGGTTTTTTAATTTGTTTAGGAAACTAAGTAGTTAATTTGTAAGTGATTAGTATGTAACAAAGTAGGAATATATGAGTATTAATATATAAAGTGTTAATTTGTAAGTTCTAGATTTTGTTTTATTCACAATTTTTAGGTTATTAATTTAGGTTTCTTTTTGTTTCACACATTTCTATTATCAATTATTTGGTACGGATATGGTCATGGATTGATTTTATTATCTAAATACGTTCAAGATGATTTATCCTAAAATAATATTGGATTGCTACAAATAAATTTATGAGCAACAACAGATAAAATTTGGAAATGTGTCAAGAACCGAGACACTATTTTTTGGAACTAATTGCATCCAAACCGTGAGGAATGTGAAGAAACAGTTGAAAACCCATCTCCCAAATGGACCCATTTAACTTTCCTATAGCAATTTTCCCAAACAAATGCATGATTTGAGAGATATTTGTGTCTCTTTATGAGGAAAATTTCAGGTGGAAGAAATTATTAGTGATGCCCATACTGTTCATTCATTGTATAAATATATGAGAAATTTCAGAGTGATAGGGATCCAAGAAATTGAGAGGAGGATTTTTATTCTTTCTCTTTTGTATATTATTTCTTTTGTAAACTTTTTTTCTTTTCAAATGGAGTAACAGATGGTTGGAATCTTTGGGAGAATGGACAAGTATTTTCAAAGAAGAATATGGAATTCCAGGTTGCTTAATGGCTTTTTTCCTATGAGTTAAATGGTTTTATTTTCATTATAATATCTTCATATTTTTTGAGTAATTGATTATGCATTGATTTAAATTAGCTTTAGTCTGTTTTATCAATACATAGTTAATTGCTATCATTTATATATTAATTTTTTCAATCTTTAAGAGTCTATTATCCCAAAAGTTCTTCCTGGACCATATGATTAACATATTTTGTTGAAACTATATGAGAAAACAGTTTGCTCTTTGGCTTTTTTGCTTTTGTAGATTGTGAAATGTTAATATTGTTTCTCATATAATTTACGAATATGAAATATTATTTGTATTGAACTAGCTTTAAACTGCTCTGCATATAATTTTTCATGTTATGTTTTCATTTATATGGTTCATTATCTTTTGGTTTAGTTTATATCTATGATTGATCATCTATTCAAGTATTTTGAATTTACATATGATGCTAGATAGTTGGTAACACCATTCCTGATAATTGGAATTTCTTTCATTTTTAGTTATTGGACATTTCAAGGTCACAAGTTATATAATTATTTGTCTTTCTATCGTTATAAACTCGCTCCAGAATATGAAACACTTCTTTGAATTTCTTCAGGAAGTATTATGCTTGCTTTTGTCATAGGTTTACACTTGACATGGGTTAAGAGGAGCTCATACAAATATAAAGAGATGAATTTAGCTTAGTATTGTTGATCAATGAGAGGTTAGTAGGTGCATTGCTTTCTTTTATTCATATGTGTTTATATATGAATGAGAAAATGATTGCATTAATTAGCTTTGGTTTTTTCTATGTTATTGTTTCAATTGTATTTTCTTAGTATTTATTAGTTTAAAATCTTTAAACATTAAAAAAAATAAAAATATTTATGTTCTTACTTTATCTTATTTTGAAACATTATTATGAACATTCATTTTCACAAGATTTCAAATAAACCTTGTATACTGTATATAGATTTTTTATAATCATTTGTATATTCACGTTTCTTTTTAATAAACATTAGTAAGTAATATATCATTTGTTAGAATCATAGCTTTAGATTAGTTTATTTCTTTTACTATTTTTAGGACTTTAGTTTGCTAACAGAGACATTAAAACTGTTGGGCCAGATCATACCAAACGGCTTGGGTTAATTAGACAACCCTGGTCCGGATATAAACTTTCAGTTGATGGTGTGTCATTTATTCTCGTCAACACATCCCCAGACTTATGTTCAAAGTGAAATTGTCAACAAATGTTTTAAAACATATTTGAGGTCTTTTGCATCGGAAAGGAAGAATCAGTGGGCTCAATGGTTACCATTACCTCAATGGTGGTACAACACATCATACCATACAACTACTCACATGACTCCTTTTGAAGTGGTATATGGACAAAAGACACCTTCAATTCTCTCATATTTTCCAGGTGTCTCGAAGATCTAGGCGGTAGACCAAATGCTTATAGTTCGAGAGGCTATTCTCCGTACCCTCAAAGAGAATTTGTTCATGGCCCTGAATTTCATGAAGCAATAAGAAGATCAAGGTCTCTCTAAACGTCAATTTGCAAAAGGGAATTAGGTGTTTCTTTGACTGCAACCTTACAAGAAAAATTCCCTTGAGCTTGACCATTGTCAGAAACTGACTCCCAAATTTTATGGTCCTTATATTGTTGTCAAGCATGTGGGACAGATGGCCTATCAGTTAGATTTTCCCAGTCATTCTAAGCTCCATCCTCTTTTTCATGTTCCCTGCTTAAAGAAGGTGATTGGAACTAAGTTCCAAACTCAAACCAACCTTCCCGATTTGGACGAAGAAGGATCCATTTAGCTACATCCACAAGTAGTTTTGGACCAGCGTGAGCATCATATGCATTCATGAAATAGTAAGGAAGTGTTAGTCTAGTGGAAAGATACAACTCTAGTAAATGCCACTTGGGAACCAACTACCATTCTGCAACAATTTCCCCATCTCAAGCCTTGAGGACAAGGTTGTTTTTAAGGGGGAGGACATGTCAGAGACTTAACCCATCATGTAGGTAGAATAAAATATTTTCATGTAATAAAGCTCAATATTAATAAGTCCTATCAATAAGGAAGAATAATTTCAATTTAAAAAGACCTAATAGAAGCTTTCTCTTATAGAAGGATCTTCCTCTATATGGTTCTTTTGATAGACATATTTAGTATAAATAGGAGTCAAGGGTATGGGAACTTTTGTCTTGGATATTATTGTAATAGCAATCTTCTCTACTGGAGGTTTCCCCCTCGAAGAGGCAAGTGAACATTTCTTTTAGTAATCAAAGTGCTCTTTTTGGTGTTATTCTGGTATCATTTTGGTATTATTGTGGTGTTGTTCTCATTATATTGTTGTTCCTCTACCATTTCTAGATATTTATTTTTCTTCTACATACTTTTTTATATATGGAATATTACAATGGGGCTCCTCTGCCTCTTCCAATGTCCAAATGGAAGCTGTGACCCATGAATATCTCCACTCTTGCATGGGTATGGTAGGATAGGGCGCATTGCTCTGCCTCTGGCGATCTCTCCACTCTTCTACGTGGGGTTATTCTGGATAGGGCTACTCTCGTGCGCCTAGGGTTGTTCTTTTCTTGTTGTATACACTCCTGCATGAGGTTTGGCTGGATAGAGTTGTTATCATGTGCCTAGTCTGACTACCCTCTCTCTGGTTTCTATCATTAATGGGCACGGGGAATTAGCTTTTTTAGTTTTGTATTGTTTTTTTTATGTTTTTTTTTCATAATGTTTTGTTATTTGTTTTTAATTTAATCAATATATATATGTGTGTGTGTGTGTGTGTGTGTGTGTGTGTGTGTGTTTTAGCCTGATCAAAACTAGTATGGACAAGGGGAATCTGATTGTTTAATTAAAACAAAGCATTGTGATGGTCCCTGCGGATGCTGACGCAATGTGATTTATGCCCAGTGCTTTGCATGTCAAAGTGAATAAATTCAACCAAGCGCATGTAAACATCGGGAGTAACTATGACTCTCTTAAGGTATCCATATGCCTTGTCATCTAATTAGTGATGCACATGAATGGATTAATGAGGTTCCCACTATCCCTAGCTACTATCTAGAGAAACCACAACCAAGGAAATGGTCTTGGAAGAATTAGCAAGGAAAGAAGACCCTGTTGATCTTGACTCTAGTCTGACTTTGTGAAATGACTTGTAAGGTGTAGAATAAGTGGGAGTTGTTTTCAACGCAAGTGAAATACGACCACTAATTTTAACGTTATTTTACTTATTATGTGGGGTAGAGATGGTACACTGAACATATGTTAAAATATAATACACTTTCCTTCAAATTGTTTTCATTGATGGAAATGGTCAAGAGCTAATTCTTCACATACTTTATGGCAATGAATTTAGGAAACCAAAGAGGATCATTGCTTTTAATGACTTATAAAGTTCTTACAAAGAGTCTCATTCAAGAATTTATGGATTCCCTTTACCGATCTACGCCTCGGTTTAAGCACTCAAGCAATAGTGACATTACATTGTTGGTAAGGAAACAATCCATCACACTAAGCATCAACCCCTTATGTTTATTAACTTTCAATCTAATATTACAAAGGCATCTTAAATGGGAATATTATGTTTAAAATTTTTATCCCATTATTAAGTACAAAAGGGGGACTACTAATAAAGTTGTTGATATGTTGAATAGCCCTCCTTCCAAGGTTTTAAATATTGTCAATACCTAATTAATTTGAATAGATTGGATTCTACCAACCACTTCTAGTTAATTTACTCATGTCCTTGAAAATCCATATCCCTAAACCTTATTAGTGATTTTCCCACTACTCATAGTAAGAACATATTGAAAAGCATTGAACAAGATTGATGTGAAAGAATGGTACCCTCTACCCAAGATTGATGTTCTCATAAATTAGTTGAAATGAGCCAAATATCTTAGAAATATTGACCTAACTTTTGTTTATCAATGAGTACATATGTACCCTTCCAATTATTAGGAAAAACTCTCCAGACCAAATATGGGATCTATGTCAACAATGGATTTTTAGGTCAATGATAATAAGCTATTTTTATTGTGCCCCACACCAATTTTTAAGTATATTTATTGACATGCTTGTGTTCGTGTGCACTTTTTCTTGCAAAATGGGTGGGGCTAGGTGCAAGTCCTAGGAAAATTTTCAAAATAGATAACCCCAACTCATGGCGGCTTCCTAGGAAAAGGGTGGTTTCCATAGTATGGTATGGAGTTTCTATATTCCTTCAAAGATAAAAAAAAATAGTGTAGTGGTTGGTTGCTTGTGTTGACTAAAATCATTTAGTGAGAAACATTGGTGGTTAGTACTCATTAATTTTGGTATTGTTAATGTTTCAACTACATTTATTAAGAATCATCAAAGACACATTTCACCCACATTTGGGTAATATATAGTGTTATATTTGGATGGCATATTGGTTTATAGAAATAGTTGGTGTGAAGATCATATGTAAGATCTTAATATTTCTCTTGACGTTATTCACCAACATAAATTTCAAGAAACAATGAGAAGTCATTTGGGCATAATTTCATTCATTGTTTGGGTTTTGTTATGAAGTATGCTAGTGTGAATTCATATCTATCCAAGGTCAAAGTCCTTCGTGGTTGGCCCAATCCATCTAATACTACATATATAAAGAGTTTATTAATCCTTGGTGGCATGAATTTTTATGTAAAATTCGTTCAACATTTCTCTCACAACATCCAAACATTTCATGAACTCTCCAATCAAAATAATTTATCAAGGAATGTCACAACACCTAAGGGCATTCAAAAATTCAAGGATTCCATGTGTTGATCTATGCCTTGGTTTAAGCACTCAAGAAATGAGGAAATTACATTATTGGTAAGGAAAAAATCCTTCACACTAAGCATCAACCCCTTATGCTTATGAACTTTCAATCTAAAATTACAAAGGAATATTAAATGGGAATCTTATGTTTAGAATGTTTATCCCATTATTAAGTACAAAAAGGGGGACTACTAATAAAGTTGTTGATATGTTGAATATCCCTCCTTCCAAGGTTTTACATATTCTAAATACTTAATTAATTTGAATACCTTGGATTCTACCAACCACTTCTAGTTAATTTCCTCATTTCCTCGAGAATCCATATCCCTAAACCTTATTAGTGATTTCCCCACTACTCTTAGTAAGCATCAATGCATATTTGTTATATGCCACAAAAGATTAATACAAAGAGTGGGTGTGTGAGTGATATTTGAGTCTGGAAACCCTCCCATTTTGTCAAGGAATGAGAACAATTTACCCATGTCAAATTTTGGTGCATACATAAACATTTTGAAAAAATATCAACGTTGGCCCCATTCACAGGTCATTGTTTCCCATCATGTACTCTAGCCATAGTACAATGTTGGTTAATAGTTGTTTCCTTTAAAATTCGACCGAGAAAATTAAAATGAAAAAGTGGAAGATATCAATCGATATATAGAGTGGGTGTGTCACTGATTTTTGAGTCTAGAAACTCAACCATATCGTCAAGGCATGCGAAAAATATATCCATGTCAAATTTCAGTGCTACATTTCCATGAGGCATAAATATTTTCTTAGGCCTTTGATTTGGGTGATTTAAAGGGTGTTTCTAGGAATTTAATCAAGAGAAAAATATGAAAAATGACAAGGATTAAAAAAAAAAACCATAAATAATAAGAAGAAAAAACATTGAAAATGTACTAAGAGAATGGAGAGAAAATGTGAAGAAAGATAATGTTGGAAAAATATGCAAAATGAATATGAAGAAAAAAATATTTCGATAGGGCTAGCAGACCAATGCATTATTTGAATAAAGATAATTATGAAATTATTGAGACACATTATGAAGAAAAAAAATATTAAAAAATGTTACTTCTTCTCACTTCAAATAGATTTGCACGTGCATTTTGAAATTAAATGGTTGACAAAATGTGTTAGAAACACATGGATCTATATCACCCATTTTATTATTTAATCGAAGAAAAACATTTGTTTCATCAAGATGATTTATGAAAACTATTATTTAATCCATAATTTCAAATGAATTTATAGAATTATCTCTCGACCTCCTCAAACCCATGTTTTGTTGTAGTTGATCATGTCACAGATTCTCAAGGAGAAGGGCATATTGTGTTCCTAAACATATAATTCTTTTTCATATGAAAATGAATTAATTTATATGTAAGATAATTATTTTGTAATGAAAAGTAAAAATGGTTGCTACTAAATAAAACTCAAATATATACCCTAAATATGCTTGAAAATCATCCAAATTTATCCCTACGAAAGGTCTGTCAGTGGTATCTATTGCAATTATCTCCACTGTGCGTCCATGGTTTCTATGTGAGTGTTCATGACTAGCAATCATGTCCATATTGCATTAACCAATGAAATTTTGTGTGGTAGATACAGGGCATCGCACATATGTTAAAATATAATGCACATTTCCTCAAAGTGTTGTCATTGATGGCAATGGTCAAGAGCTCATTCTTCATGCACTTGATGGTAATGATTTTAGGAAACAAGCACAAGTTGAAAAACTTTCAACATTGGAACATGGTATATGGTTGATATGCATGATTTATTCACCCCACTTGACCATAGAAATTTCCTTAATACACCCATCCCCTATGCATAAGAACCTATAATAGTACCCACATTCTTCTTAGAGGAAAAGAAGTTACCTCTAAAGTGTCTTTGTTGTGGTTTGAGTTCATGTTCATGACTAATGAGACTTAGATATCCATTTATGGTGTAAGTCCCTTGTTTTCCTCCCCTGATTATGGTCAAGTCTCTGAGACCCATCCTTACTATGCAAAAACTCCTATTCACATCCATTTCCCACTTGTATGCCAATGGTTCTATGTTTTGGTTTAAGGCATTGATTGTGGCACATTATGTCAATAATATTATTTTAGGGCATAGTTCCCTAGATTTCTCCCTTGAACCATGGTATGAGACCCACCTGTCATGCAAAAAACCTTATAATGGAACCCATATCCCACTCTAAGGATATTGACCTCCTATAGAGGGCATTACTTTTTGTTTGTATCCTTGTGCATGGCCATTAGTCTCTAGAATATTCATCTAGGTCTTATGGGAATTCCCGACCATTATCAATTCCTTTAGATCCATCCCTATTGTCTAAGGCATTATAATAGAAACCCTATTCCACTTGAAGGATAATATCCCCTTTAGAGGGGCCATGTGGTGGTTTGAATCTCACCCTCGACAAAGGCACATGGTATTTCATAATTATTATTGGTGAAAGTAAGCGAATTGTTTCCTTTTCATTGAAATTTTTTATGGGGATGGTTTATCTTGCTCATACAAGACTATGAAATTCCATGACTTATTTAATGCTTGAAGTAAGAAACTTAAAGTGCTAATTTTCTTGCTTTTTTTATTTTCCTAAGCTTTATACATTGATCTAATAACTAGTGAAACCCTAGGGCCCTAAAGTGATAGATCCATTTAGGTATTCATCTATCTATTTTGATTAAGTTACTTTTCATCCACAAACTCTTGTTCCCTGGAGTGACTAGTCTTTTCTCCTCCTAAAGAGAAAGAGGTACAAAAACTCTTGTCCCTTGGAGTGACTAGTCTTTTATCCTCCTAAAGAGAAATAGGTACCTTATTGGGGTGATAGTGATAGGTATACCTTTTTTTCTATAAACCCTCCCATACCATCATTGTATGCATCTAGTCTAACCATGTCAAATTTCAGTCTGTACAAGCACAAATTGAAAAATTTTCAACGTTGGCCCCATCCACATGTTAGTTATAAGCGGGGCCAAGTACATGAGTAGGAGAACCTTATCGTTGGTTTTTGATAGAATAACCAAAAAATATTTTATTTTCAAGTTGTTTGTTTTACTCATTTTTTATTCTGGAAACCCTCCCATACCGTCAATGCATATCAAATTTAAGTCCATAAAAGCACAAATTCAAAATATTTCAACATTGGCCCCATTCACATTAATTATTTTATAAGATTGTTTTTTGATTGTGGAATTGATTGTGTGAGTCAATTTTTAGTCCAACAACCCTACCATACTATCAAATCATGAATCTAGTCTAACCATGTCAAATTTCAGTCCACACAAACACAAATTGGGAATCTTTTAGCATTGGCCCCATTCACATTAATTATTATATAGGCTTGTTGTTTGATTGTGGAATTGATTGTGTGAGTCATGTTTGATTCTGGAAACCATTCCATACCATAATTGTATGCTTATATTCTAACCATGTCAAAGTTCACTCCATACAAGAACAAATTGAAAAACTTTCAACGTTGGCCCCATCCACATGTTAGTTATAAGCGGGGTCAAGTACATGAGAATGCACGCCTTATTGTTGTATTTTGATAGAATAAGAAAATATTATTTGATTTTAAAATTGTTTTTTTGACTCATGTTTGATTCCAAAAACCCTCACATACCGTCAATGCATGTGTGTTGTCCTATCATGTCAAATTTCAGTCCATAAAAGCACAAATTGAAAAAATTTAAACATTGGCCCCATTCACATTAATTGTTCTAAGGGCTTGTTGTTTGATTGTCAAATTGTTTTTGTGAGTAATTTTTTATTCCAACAACCCTCCCATACCGTCAATGCATTCATCTAGTCTAACCATGTCAAATTTCAGTCCATATATGCACAAATTGGAAAATTTTCAACATTGGCCCCATTCACATTAATTATTCAATAGGTTTGTTGTTTGATTTGTGGAATTGATTGTATGAGTCATGTTTGAGTCTAGAAACCCTCCCATACCTTGATTGTATGCATCTAGTCTAACTATGTCAAATTTTAGTCCATACAAGCACAAATTGAAAAACTTTCAACATTGGCCCCATTAACATGTCAGTTATAAGTGGGGTTAAATACATGAGAAGGCACACCTTATTGTTTTCTTTTGATAGAATAACCAAAGAATATTTGATTTTCAATTTTTTTTTTTGAATCATGTTTGAGTTTGGAAACCTTCCCATATCGTCAATGCATGTGTGTTGTCCTAGCATGTCAGATTTCAGTCCATACAAGCACAAATTGAAAAAATTTCAACATTGGCCCCATTCACCTTAATTATTATATAGGATTTTTGTTTGATTGTGGAATTGATTGTGTGAGTCATGTTTGAGTCCAACAACCCTCCCATAATGTCAATGCATGCATCTAGTCTAACCATGTCATATTTCAGTCCATACAACCACAAATTGAAAAAATTTCAACGTTGGCCCCATTCACATGTCAGTTATAAGCGGGGTCAAGTACATGAGCATGTGTGCCTTATTTTTGGATTTTGATAGAAAAAACAAAGAATATTTTATTTTTGAATTGTTTTTTTGACTCATGTTTGAGTCCGAAAACCCTCCCATATCATCAATGCAAGTGTGTTATCCTAGCATATCAACTTTCAGTCCATACAAGCACAAATTGGAAGGTAAAATCTAACGATAAGGCCAATTTTCATGACTTATTTCATGGATTGGTCATGTTTCTATGTGTACATGTTGTGTGTTTAGGAACCATATTACCATTGTTTTGAACATTCTCAGCACCTCACCTTCACATATAATTCCTCAAATTGGCATATAATAAACCCGAATGATCTTCTCTTTGTTTCAAGAATAATTAATTCTCTACTAAATATGGGAAACCACATGAAGGTGGAAGCTTTAATTATTACACCCCCCCTCATGTCACTCTCAATTAACTCATACATAATTTTACGTAATAAAGAACATGTAACACACTACATACAAAAATGACATATAACTTAAAAAACATAATTAACCTATATAAATAAACACTTAAAAAAATAAATCATATAAATACTAAATATATAATTAATAAAATAAATCATATAAAACATATAATCACTTACCTTGTACATTTCAACATTTAAATATCGTTCATCTTCTTCTTCATCCAAATCAACATCTGTATCATGATCTAGTTCAAAATTGATAATGTTGAAAGAATCGTTCATATCAACGTCATTTTTTCTATCATCATTGACATCATAAATGCGAATATTGTCTGCTACATTTGTATGATCAACTTCTTTGGATTCTTCATCTGACACATCTGCAACCACCTGCTCCTGATATGCATCATCATCTTTTTCTTCAATATTATCTTCTCCCTCTTTGATCATATCTAACAATGTATGACCAACCTTCTTTACCAGGTACCTCTGAGTAAAATACTTTATTAGATTGACTTGGAAGAACATAAGGCTCTGTACCCAGTTCAAATGCCCTTGTATTAACCATGGTAAATCCATTATCATGCTCAATAATAGTTCTGTAATGATCCATTTGACCTCAAACAAGACTATTTTAAAGGAATTAAAATCATACTGAATTATATCCTCCAAATACCCTTAGTTACATGGTTTTATGATTTGAAATAAAACAATAAAAAAAGCCTTGGAGGAAATAATTCAGTATTGGATGGATTTTAATTACAAGGAATTAAAATCATACTGAATTATATCCTCCATAGCTCAAAATTTTTCCCATTAAACTTCTTGATCTCCATCTTCGAATTGCTTTCCATTTCTTTTCACCTGAAAAATCAATACCATAGATCTCCCACTGTAACAAGGATTATCACAATCCCGAGCCAAACCATTGACAACAAAGGCATCCCCCTGAAGCCAACAAATCTTTGATACCAAATGTAGATTTTAACCTTATACAATATTTACTGAAAACATATTTTCAATAAAAGAACAAATAATATACAATGGAAAATACAAACATTACACATAAATTTTTCCCCTCGAAACCCAAACCAGGAAAACAAACATATTCTATATTCATTCATAGTGATACATTGTTTACAATAGAATATACATATAGGATCCAGCGGCATCCAAAACCCTAACCCAATGACCTGGATTAGTCAACAACCCTAATTCCTTAACCAGAAATAGAAAACCATCAGCAAAAAACCATGTGCTGAAAAACCACCTAAATATGTGACACTACTACTCGTGCAAAGAATATAACACATACCCAACAATGAGGAATGATGTTCATAATTTGTGGGAAGATGCAAAATTTGTCAGCATGCAAAAGGTAGACACCAGAACATAGGCTTATATCAACCACTTCCAATTCCAAAAATACCTTGGGATGATGTGAGTATGGATTTTGTTTTGGGATTGTCAAGAACTCAGAGAAGCAATGATTCCGTTTTTGTTGTGGTAGATAGATTTTCTAAAATGGCGCATTTTATACCCTGTTATAAAACTAGTGACGAAACTCATATTGAAACTCTGTTTTTTTAAGAAGTAGTAAGACTACATGGTCTTCCTGTTAGTATTGTTTCAGACAAAGATACTAAGTTTTTTGGACACTTCTAGAGGACATTGTAGAAGAAATTGGGAACAATTCTTAACTTTAGTTCAACATACCATCCTCAAACATATGGTCAAACTGAAGTTACAAACAAAAGTTTGGGTAATATATTGAGAATTTTGGTAAGTGAACATCCTAATCAGTGGGATTTAGATTTACCACAAGCTGAATTTTCTTATAATGAATCACCCAATAGAAGTACATGGTTAATTCCTTTTAATATTTTCTATGGAGTGAAACTAAGAGGAGTGTTTGAGCTCAGATATTTGGGACAGATGGAGAATAGAAGCACAAATGCAGAAGATTTTTCTTCAGATATGAAAATGTTTCATGAAAAAGTTAAAGAATAGTTACATGAAAATAGTTTCAAGTACAAACAAAAAGTATATTTGAAGAGAAGAGAAGGGAATTTTTTTTTGAAGAAGGGGATTTAGTATTGGCACACTTGAGGAAAGAAACATTTCCTAGAGGAACATATAAGAAACTGAAGGTTAAAATGATTGGGCCTTGCAATACTTTGAGAAATTTTTAGCCAATGATTATGAGATTGAACTTCTAGGAGACATGGTAATATATCCCATATTTAATGTATAAGATTTGTATTCTTATGTGGAACCTAAAGTAGAAAAGTCAGGAAATGATTTGGACAGAGAAATAGGACAACAAATTAAGTGGTAGAAACAAATTCCTAAGGAGAAGCAGCTGCATATGGAAAGAATTATGGATACCAGAATGTTGAAGAAGACAAGAGGGAAAGAGTACTATGAGTACTTGGTGAAGTGGAAGGATCATCCACTGGAAGATGCTACTTGGGTAACTGATGCACTCATACAAGTGGAAGTACTATAGAAGAACTCGTGAACATGAGTTCATGAATTTTTATGACCTGAGGAGTCTAATGCAGGAGCATGAGCTCAAAGAACAAAATCATTATTGGATTTGAAGTCAAATTCAAGTTTACCAAAGAGAGTTGGTTATCTTAATTGTTTTTTTTCTGTTTTAATTAAATTTAGAAGTCAAATCAAATAATACAAAAAGAATTTTGAATCCTTATTTGTAACAGATATTGAAGTTTTTATTTTATTTTTAGGCTAGAATATAGGATCTAGGTTTGAATAAGGTGATTTGATCCAAATACAGTGGATCTAAGAAACATAAATTGATTGTATTTAAGCCCATCAAGGCTCTTGTTTTCAATGTTGAGAGTTGAGAGTAGGGAGCTTGGAATGTGGATAAAATTGATAAATGTATGATTATCGATAAAATAAATTGAAGGTTTATTTGGAAAATCTCACTGTTGGAGTCGACTGCATATGTTTATTTGATCCCTTGCTGTGAAATATGTGAGAGTTTCTTTATAAATTCACACCAGGAGTTCATCCAATTCACTATGGAACGAATCGTAAGTGTATTCTGTGGTTGAATTTACAAAATAGAAGCTATGTTACCCATCTAAATTCTCTATCAAATATTACCACATCAGAATTATTATATCTAGAAATTGTGTGGTTTAGAATCGATCTAGGGATAATATCAATGATCATAATCCATTTCGGCGAGGGTATATGCACATGGGTTAACATCGGGATTTCTACCTGTAATTCAAATCTAATATATTGTTGAGTTGTGTTTGAAATATGATCTGGAACCGAACGATCTGTATTCACTGTGGAGGTTTTAAAGAATAATGTTGAGTTGTGTTTGAAATCTGATCTAGATCCGGGTGACCTATATTCATTGCAGAGGTTATAAAGAACGATGGTGGACCTGACCTTTAGCAGACCCACAATCTTATAGAATACAATTTTTCTTTGTTTGGAATCTGAATATGATTCAAAATTTGAATATTACATCATAATATTAAAACCAATCTCAATCGTATATTTGTAGATCTAATGGTTCCTATAGGTCTAAGGGTCGAAAAAATAGTTATGTGGGTATTTTTGAAGGTTTTATTGATATCCACTTGCATTACATATCCTTAAAAGAAAATATTTTTCATGTTATAAAAAATATCATGAAATTCTGGTGTCGACGCCCTCCCCACACAACCCGCAGGTCGGAAGGCCACGTTGACGCAGGATCTTTCTCTATCTCACGGCCCGAAGAAATCCAAATGGTTCTTCTATTTCCCTATCAGGAAATCTGCACCCACAACAATCCTCATGGGATCCCCTCTTCGAACTTAGGAGATTGGAATTCGTGACTTCACGAATCCAATGGTCGAGCATAGGTCTCTCGAATTCCCAAAACCCGACAACTAGTCAACGCTGACCTTTTCCTATCGGGGTTTTCCCTATCATGATTTCGACACTCGCGATATCAAACAACTTGCCTTACCAACTCCCGAATCTCGATATGTCGAAACTCCGACACACACGTGAGTTTGAATTTTCAACACCTTTACTCCATTGGCATTTCAGAGTTCGCAATATCACGAATCCTAATGCATATGTTTCGGGAATTCTCACCATGAAACTCTGATAACTCATGCCACCTGTCCACCACTCTAACCCTTATGGCCCCACATTGTTCTATTAGCTGTCGGGATATCGTGTTTCACAATTTCGTGATTCCTGTTGCTATATTTACGGAGTTTCAACCCACGAAACCCTGATATGTGAATCCACGGGTAAATCCAATGGTCCTCGTGACTTGGATCTATGGTCCTACCCCTCTTGAGCTTTGAACCCTTCAAGAACACTCATCGTATCTCCCTGACTTCTCTGGGAGATCTGACGGCTCACAGGATGTCGTGAATCCTCCTCGGAGAATACCGACCGTCCGTTCCTCCTGATGAAATATGAGAAATGACTGACTGTTCCTCCGCAGAACTCGTCCACCTGCGCGCAAACTTGCGATGCCTTCTTAACACTTTCAGCCACAACTTCCTTGCGTTGTCCTTCAAAAGTTTTGAAGGCCTTATCCTTCTTGAGCTTTCTTATAACTCTGACCCTTAGAAAAGACTCTTGCACGCACTCCTTGCGGCAACCTTCAGACACTTCTCGGTGCTGAAAACCTTCGACCCTGCGCACACCTGCAGCAGTAGTCTTTCAATACTTCGCTCCGGTTCGCAACCTTGAGGCTTCACTCGGCCCGTGCACTCCTTGTGCGACTCCTATACCCAACTGCACCTCTAAGGAAAATGAGAACAAAAGTAAACCTATCTGAGCTTCAGAGACGCAAGCCTGGATTCTTGTCGACGCACTCCTTGCGGACACTTCAACTGCACTCCTTGCAGGAATTCTTAGAGAAACAATTGAAACTCATTCCATTATCCTTCCAGACTTCAAACTTAAAACATGGAATCATATACACAACATATAAAGCAAATGTATAACAGGAAGCAAACATTCATGAGCATATCATTCAGCATCGACATACAGAGAACAAACACAAAACCATGAATTTGAATCAAACTCTTCTATTAATCCAAATATCTGTACATGGGTGTTATTACACAACTCTTTGTTTCTGCTATGCTCCAATGCTTCATAATATTGTTACAATACACAATGAGGATGTCTATATCCTGTTTCCCTCTTGCGCTCTAAAACTGTCTAATCTAGAATTAAATTCTATCTACCTGCATTATCTACTTTAAATGCCTTCTACCTACAAAGGACGAGAGAAAATCACTCAAGGTCCATTTACATTATACAAGTGCACCTCTTATTAATGACTACATTTAAGATCGCGCAACAACTTTAAGGAACTTTCAAAATTCACGCTAGCGCTTGTCCAGTTGTCCTTCGCTTCCACGCTAGCTCGCTTGGTGTTGGCGATGCTCCTACATCATACTCCCTCACTTGAAAATTTTCATGGGCTCCTGTCCATGAGCTCATGAACATTCTATCCATGCCTTTGTATCTCCTCTTCCTTCTCCCGACTGGCATCTTCAACTGGATGGTTCTTCCATTTGACCAGATACTCAAAGTATTGCTTTTGCCTGGTCCTCTTGCTCACTCTCTTGTCCAGTATGCACTCCATTTGTGGCCTCTCTGCAACTAGCATATGCTTTGTCCACCGGATCATTGGCTACTCATCTCTAGTCCCTGTTTCCTCAGCTCTATATGGGTACAAATCCGAGATATTGAATATCGGAGAAATTCCAATCCCATCGGGTAATTCAGTCTCATAAGCATTCGTCCCAAATTTCCTCAAGACCTTACATGGACCAATTTTCTTCGACTTCATCTTATTATATGTTCCTCTCGGGAACCTTTCCTTTCTCAAGTGTGCCAGAATCAAGTCCCCAACTTCGAATTGAAGTTGTCTTCTATGCTGATCGGCTCTATGCTTGTACTCCTAGCTTGAATTCTGCAATCGCTTCTCCACCTGGCTGTGAAGTTCCTTCATTGCCTCTACGAATTCTTCTGCACTAGCGCTCCTAGTCACAGTCTATTCTGAATCCCTCAGTTCATAAATTCCTCTCTGTTGCATGCCATAGACAATCTGAAATGGACCATGCCCTGTGCTCCTATTAACTGAGTCATTATAAGAAAATTCTGCCGATGGTAATATACTATCCCACTGGCTGTGGTGTTCTGTCACCAAGCTTCTCAGCAAGTCTCCCAGACTTCTATTTACTACCTCTATCTGTCCATCCATCTGAGGATGATAAGCTGAACTAAACGAAAAGTTAGTTCCCAGCTTCTTCCATAAGGTCCTCCAAAAATTCCCTATGAATTTCATATCTCGATCCAAAACTATACTCTTCGGCAACCCATGAAGTCGAATGACCTCTTTGAAAAATAGGTTAGCAATGTGAATTGTGTCACTGGTCTTCTGACATGGAATGAAGTGTGCTATTTTGGAAAATCTATCCACCACCACAAAGATTGAATCAAAACCTCTTTATGTCCTAGGCAACCCCAATACAAAATCCATGCTAATCGCATCCCATGGCCTCTCTGGTATGGGCAATGGTTGATAAAACCCCGCATTCTGCTTCCTTACCTTTGAATGCTGGAAAATTTTGCATCTATCTACAAATATCTTGACATCTGCTCACATTCCCGACCAAAAATATGACTCGTTCAACTTTGCAAACTTTTTGTCATGACCAAAGTGTCCTGCCAATCCTCCACTATGTTTCTCCTTCAGTAAGTTCTCCCTCATGGAGCATTTCAGAATACACAGTTGATTGCCCCTGAACAACAATCCTTCCTAGATTATGTATTCTATCCATGGTTTTCTGTCTCTGAGAACTAGATTCTCAGTTGCTTCATATGCCTCTTTAAAATCCTGATCATCTGTGTACATGTCCCTAAGATCATCAAAACCTAGCGTTTTGACTTTGAACTCCTACAACAACAAACATTTCCTGCTCAAAGCATCAACAACTTTGTTAGCAGTACCAGAAATATGTTTTATCACAAAAGTGAAATTCTGCATATACTCAACCCATTTGACATGTTTTTGATTCAACTTCTCCTGTTGAGTCACAAACTACAGTGCATGATTATCACTGTATAAGACAAATTATTTCGGGATCAAGTAATGCCTCCATTTCTTCAATGCCTGAACAATAGCATAGAACTCCTTATCATAAGTGGAGTATTTCACTTTCACTTCATTCAACTTCTCATTGAAGTATGCTATCACCCTGTCTTCCTGACTCAAGACTGCCTCGATTGCAAATCCGCTTGCATCGCATTTCACCTGAAATGTTTTTCAGAAATCCGGCAACACCAAAACTGGTCGTTCTGAAATCTTCCTCTTCAACAGATTGAAACTTTTTTCGACCTCTTCATTCCAGTGAAAATATTTGTGTCTTTTCTTCACTGTATCCATCATTTCTGTGCTAATCCCACTAAAATTCCTGATGAATTTTTGGTAGAAACTAGCCAATCTGTGAAAACTTCTCACCTCAAAAACATTCCTCGGTGATGGCCAATTCTTGATCACTTCCACCTTATCTGGATCCATCCTCAACTCAT
>CBVK0101108472.1:0-10003 GCA_900067695.1 Picea abies | reverse complement strand
AGAAGATTATGGGCATTACACTTTTAATTTATTGTTATATTTATATTACAAATACTTCAATTAGATTTGACCAAGTCACACACATTAAGACCCATTTATTTAAGTCTTAAGCTCACCACTACATTAAGACCCATTTATTTCATAAAAAAATATAAAGGTATACATTAAGCATCTTGCTAAGGGAAAAGACCCTTAATCCTCATAGTTTAATATTGGAATGGTCGAATGGGGAGGCCCTTTTTTCATGTACTTCTCAAGGTAAGGTAGAAAAGTTATACATGTTCACATTTAGATGGTGATATAAATAAGGTAAATATTTACATAACTAATTATTTGACATAAGTATAAGAAAAAAATAAGCATAAGCATCTTTATAAAAAAAACTAACTTTATAAGAAAAAAACTAACTTAATAAAAACTTTCTTATTAACTAAACCAGAAACAACTTTAAACACAAAAATATAAAAAATAACAAATTTTTCATTCCAATGGTTTGATTGAAAAAAAGTAATAATTAAATTTTATATAAAAGGAAAAGGAAGAAATAAATTTCAGGGTGGTTAAACTAATGTAAGATACAGTAATGATGATTGACATGTAAAAATTTAATGATTGGTGAATTATGTCATTACAATCTCTTAAAACTTTAATTTATTTTTTATTTAAAAAAGTTAAAATAGCAACAATAACTATAAGCAAAAGTAGGTGAAAGAAAAACTGAATTGCATATGTTATAATAGCTAGAAATAAACTGTAATAGTGATGAACATGATAACATATAAATCGTATCCGTGTAAAAAAATATAACTTTTATTCTTTCTAATTTCAGAAATAAAATTAAAAACAAATACCATTTAAAATGCTAACAAATGGGTTATCTATTTAAGGAACTAAAATGCATAGCAGAGGCTGGTTAAACTAATCATATATGCAGGTTAGTTGAGGAATGAGTTAATATAGATGGCCTTAAAAAATGTTCATGAGTAATATTTAAACTGTTAAAAAACCTAAATTCAATAACTGTTGAAAAACCTAAATTATTTAAGAAGCAACGACAGGCGGTTACACTACCACAGACACATATTAAACTAATTAGAAAGAAATAAAGTGTCTGTTAACCCAAAATACAGCGAGGCTAACTACTATCCAGATGGATAAACACCAAAGCCAGCATGTTAAAACTAATAAGAAAAACAACATGGGTGTGTTAACTACTAACTACTAAATATGTATGTTAAGATACGGTAATGAAAACTTAAATTTAATAAACATGGTAGACACCGAGAGCCATAAGATTGAGAGAAAGGAAGAGAAGATAGATCCACACATACCTATAGCAGAGATTTGGCTCATTTACGAATGAGGGTTTCAGAGGGCTCGTTAAGAATGGCTTCTACTATCGAGTTTTTCCAAACAGGTGATTCGAATTTAAAAAGAGCAGAGCTATGCAGAGCTATGGAAATTTAAATATTTTTAATTAAATATACTCTATGCATGAGATTTGGGTTACCGAGTGCCGAACATGAAATAATTTCAATTAAATTGATAGGAAGAAAGCAAGGTTATACATGCGATTAGACATATAAAAAACTAGGGCTTCTTAAAAGAACACAAGGTAGCGGAAATAAAATTAAAATGTGATAGATGATAGCCGATAAGATCAGTGGATCTTATCGGCTATCAGCTATCACATTGTTTAGAAGAGAGCAGTGATACAGTCCAAAGCTACGGTAATGAAAATTAAATATAAAGTCCAAAGCTACGACTATCGACTATCGACTTTCGGCTTCTTGAAGTTGTTTTCTCCAAACTAAGCATACAGTCCAAAGCTACGGTTATAAAAATTAAACATACAGTCCAAAGATACAGTATCTTATAACAATCCAAAGCTACGGTAATATAAGTTGTTTTTCGATAAAAGTTACAGTCCAAAGCTACAGTATTAACAAATAAACATATAGTCGAACGCTACGGTAATAAAAATTGTTTTTCGATGGAGAGAAACTAAACTAACAGTCCAAAGCTACGGTATCTTAAAATAGTCCAAACATAGAGTAGAAACTACGATAACAAAAACTTAAAAAAACAATGGTTTCGAAACTTACCTGTTGCAACCGCAACCACGACCCCGACTCCGACCTCAGCTGCGCTCACGTCTGCTACGCTCGCAACCAACCGGTGACCTCCTCACGACAACACAACAACATACACATGACAAAATAGCAGCATACAGCAAACGACAACAAATTTGCCTAAAACATTCCAATATCGATGTGTCATTAATATATAAACCATCTTTCGGTTGAAAGATAGTTCGGCCGAACAAATGTTCGGCCGAAAAATAGTTCGACCGAACAATTGTTCGGCCAAAAACTAATTGCCGAAAAAAAAATATCCGGCCGACCAAATTTGTACATGCAAGTCGAGGGGGCGGTTATTGCACCATTCGATTTGACATTTATGTTTTCGGCCGAAAATAATATCTTTCGGCCGAAAAATATTATTAGTTCGGTCAAAAAAATATTTTTCGGAATTTTGGAGACCCGATTGTCATGAAAGTGTAACCCACCTTTGTGATTTCACCCTTATGTGTCCTTCCTTATCCTTCTCTTTTCCATGCCCATTGGAGTTTGATCCTTCGATTCCCAGGTTAACATCCTTTCCTTCCTATTCATCTTCTATTTCGGGGGTAATCTGCACCTTCCCCCATTCCATACTCAGTCGTTGGTTAACTAGAGTCCTGACCTCCGTTGAACTCTGCACATGCACTGTGCAAATAAAATCGTAGTTTATCAGGCCATTAAACCTTCAGGAACAATCTTTAGCATTTATAACTAATACCAACAAGAACAAAAGACATTTCGATTCCAATGGGTTTTCTGAGCTCTCGTTCGGCTCTACAATTTTCGTGTTTTCTAAGCTTTCATTTTCGACACTTTGGGATTTCGGAACTTCGGGATTTTTGTACCTCGGGACTTCGAGTTTCTATTTTACCTTATTCTTAGGGTCTACATCACAACTGTCGCCCTTTACCAAAGTGGTGTGTGGCACATTTCAGAGGATCCTTGTCATGTTCGGTGACATCATTAGGGTCCCACCACTCTCGCTTCTCTTTTCGATCCTCTAACACGTGGTACATCTCCATGTGTCCACATCCATTCGTAGAAAAATTCAACAGTCAGATCTTTCTCACATCGGACAGTCGTTAAAGACCCAGAGATTCCCCGAAGGAATCTCGTCCGTTCATCGGGACTTAGCCACATGCTAATGTCTCGACAGTATGGTCAGGATTTATCATGACGAGAGTCCGAGTACTTTGTCAACAGAACTCCTGAATCCCCGATTTTCTGAAATGGGTAATCTCTCAACACATGGCCATCTCAAATCAGATGGCCCACGACTGCTCTGGGGTTTCCACCATGGAAAGTCCCGATCCTTTCGGGGTTTTGGGCTTCCAAATGTTGATGTGCTCTAACTCACATTAGCCCTCCGGGATAGACTCGTGGTTCGCACGAGCCCCCCTTATATGACCACAGTCATACCTCCTATCGGGGTTTCGGACTTTCCAATGCCGAAACACATATGTCCTCAAGATTCGTGAAACTTCGAACCCTGATATGTTGATGGGCTCCCGATCTCACCCACGTGTCCCAACTGATGGACGACTCAGATCGTTCCTGGGACTTTTACCATGAAAATTCCCGACCTCCTTCATGACTCCCGATATTGCGATTCCCGATTTCCCGAAATGGGAAATCTCACGACACGTGTCCTCCGTCTTTCAGACAGTCTAGATCTATTTCGAAGCTTTCGCCGCTAGTCTCTGAGGTTTAACCTTCGGACATCTCCCGACAAATCCTACGGTTGACGGGTTTTCTGGCCAAGATCTGACGGCTCAGATGATTCCTAACCAATTCGAAATTTCGCATATCGTGATTTCCACATTCCTGTGTATTTCAAAAGGAATTTTAATTCCTATGCACATTTTTCCAGATCCGATGGTCATGAGGGCTCTCCTTCCCTCCCGAATAGATCCTAAGTTTCTATCACCATTGGTGTAGAGACCTGTCTCCCCGTGGCCATAGACCACACCAGGTGCGGTTTCACTCGCCACTATACTTCCTGAGCTCGTAAGCATGGTCAAGCAACTACTTGACACTTCAGAACAAACCAAGGTCCAAAATTGGTCCTCCAGACCCAATTTCCCTTCGCATTGTCGATCCAAAGACTGCTCCACTGGCCCATCTAGGCTCAGTGTCGAAACCTTCGCTCTGATACCAATTTGTAGCACACCCATTTCAGAACTCTGGGCTTACTTGCGCTCTGATACCCATTTGTACACACCATTGTACAAAGCTCATACAGATATCCTATATCCCATGCATTTAAACAAATAAACACATTTAGCTTAGATTAAAACATATCATTACTGCTATAATTAAACAATCCATAGCATTCCATATTAATTCGTATACATAGCGGAAAACATGATAACATTTACAGTAGAGACATGATCAAATGTGATAAAACATAGTTAGACACTTATCTTGTAACAATGGTGGATCCACCAACCAAATGTAGGCCTTCCACCAACCTCCCAGCCTTAGACCGCACTGCTCATCAACTCAGCAGTGGGTCACCCCCGAGCTGGGACTAAGCTCCACCCCAATGCAAGGAATCTAGGCTCAGCCTGAGGTTACAGGGAAAACAGTCACATACAACCACAAGGATGGAATTCTCTCCCAGGAATATCCCACGCTCACTTCCCACAGAACCTCATTCCCCACATGCCTGTTCCACCCCAGGAGAATGCACCTTCTTTGTCACCTGGACAGTCCTTCGGCTACCAATCTCCCTTACCTTGGGTTACAGGAACAGACCGAACCGGAAGTCTCCGGGCTCTATGGCAGCTACAGGGTTCCTTCCAAGAGTTCTCTCCTTCCTCTGCACACTCTCTCACCTGGAGGGAGTTGCTCACAGGACAACAAGCCTCACGCAGTCCAGTACTATATAGTCTCAACAATCCCATGGGAAAATAGACACAAGCTTTCCGAAAACTAGTTCGGCAATCACAGGATGGCTTCACAGTCACGGCTTCGGAACAGGGAATGCGCGCATAGGCTCACTCATCTTTCTCGAACAAGCAAAGAATCTTCCCCAAATTCAACATAGGCTTCTCATAGGCTGGGGTTACATGCACGAGATTTCTCAGAATCAGACACAGACATTCGAGTCACAGGGTCTCCCAGAGGTTCTCTCCAGGAGTCGGGTTAGTCATACTGCTTAGAGCTCCGTATGTGTTCAGACAATCCAGTGGAATGGGAATGACATTGAATCGAGTGGAATGGAATGGAATCCGCTCATGGCTCACCCTGGCCATTTTTATTCACATGCACCAAGGTTGACACTTGTCACCCATGGAACTGCATGAGTTCCACCAGCACACGTTCTTCCCACCACTTGGGAATTCACGTGTCCTTCCAAAAGGACTTAGGATAAAAACATATGATGCACATATCTTTTGGAATAATATTAAAATATTATTCCCAGGCCTAAGCCCCCTAGTCTTAGCCCCTAGGCTCAACACTTAGCCCCTTTCCCACCTTCCAGCCCCTAATTCCTTGCCCACTCTGTGGATGCTCAGTCCCCCTTCACTCATTCATCGTGGTCGATCTGCACCTGGCGGTGTTTATATTTTATTAAATGTTCTCCATACATACAAGTACAACAACAGGCTCCTGGCCTTCAATACTAAGGCTCCCTGGCCTAACAACACATAAGCCTCCAGCTTATGGAAACTTGGCTCAACAGCCTATAAAACATAATTGCAATTCCTTTCCAAACATGGTTTACAATGGGGCGCGACCTTGGGGACACTACAGCATGCAGATCACTGACTCCTAGCAATATAGATCCTAAGAAAGTGGATCTGATTAGCTAAAAATAAAAAACCTAGAAAATCACAGTTACAATAGTCATAGTTGAAACTCACAGTTACAACAGTCATAGTTAACCTAGAAACTCACAGTGAAAATAGCTGTAAGCATTATCTCTAACACTACTCTTAGTCACAGTTATTGTGTTTGTGCTCGGCCCAGCCCATTAACAGAGGGATATAATAAAGAGAGATATTTATTAGAGTATTATTGTAAAAACTATTACAAAAGTTAATCAGTGTAGTGGTCGTACAATAACGTTGTTTTGTAAGCAGTACCTAGGGTTGTAATAATGTATATTTGTTAAAAACTCTTCCAATCAACTCATGTTTGCAATAGAAATCATGTTTTCAACATAAATGGGTTCAGGTGGAGGCTGCGGCCGCTAGGGTTTAGACCACATCCCTCCCTGTTCATTTCATAATCTAGTCATTGAATGAGGTTCTGCTGCATAAAAAAACATGGAGATAATATGTATTTTTACACAAATTAACTATACATGAAAACAACTGAGAGCACAATAATTATCATTTTTGTCATTAGTATTGTATGCTACAATGCAGTGACAGTGACTGTACCCAATTAGGTAGGGAATGTGCTACTCAATAACCTTGTTTTCAATATAACTACAATTTTACAATGCTTATTTTCCAAATAAAATTTACCTTTTATATATTAGTATTAAATGTAAAACCCGATTAGGCAGGGAATGTGCTACTCAATAGCCTGCAACTAAGAGATCAAGAATACCCTTCAATGAATCTTTGAGGTAAATACTGCATATTTCCATTTTCCCCTAGTTATTGTCCCTATTGAAAACCACAACTATCACAGCTATCCTGTACATGAAATGCAATGGAAATGAATAGTGCACAATATAGCTATTACAACTTACATGTTTTTTCAGATTCTTGAACCAATTAATACTAGTAGAAAAGGATGATCAAAGTTCGCTAAACAACAAAGGAGCAAATTATATACTGGTACATTAAAGGAGTAGTCTCCCTCCACCAAAATTTGGGGGAAAAATACGTTTCCAAAATTTCAAAATCACATATAATATCAAACAACTAGAAGCAAACAAGGCCTATTGTTGGAAAAAGTTAATTTGTACCTAACTTGAAGCTTCCACCAACCTTGAGAGAGCTCTACCGCCATATCCACTGACAATCCACTGACACTCCGAGAACCTTCTGGATGCTCGAGAGTTTTCTAAAAACCTCTATTTATAGAGGCATATGTAAACATTTTGTATCAAGCAATAGACTTACTTTTGTGGATTATTTGTTCGTGTTCTGCTTCTGACCCCTTCAATTTGGTATCAGAGCTCAGAACTAGGCTCACTCCCTCATGGGAGGGCTCAGGATCCAGAAAGGAGCCGCCCCCATTTCTGTTCTCAGTGAGAGTTGAACGCTAAGCATTGAGCTACCATGAGTGTCATAAGGTTGAGAGTATGTTGTGCATTGTGTTGAGAAGAAGATGCTGCAATTGTTGAGAATCTGTTGAGCCAGAGAAGAGGCCGTAGAGTAAGCTGAGGAGAGGTCCCGCGTGATGCTGAGGAGAGCTGTGGGAGATGAAGAATTTGTTGCTGTGAGAATCAAAAAGTTGAGGAAGCCGCAGCTTCCAGAAGAACAATGAGAGCTCAGGGAGAAACGTTTCGTGAACCACTGACCACGAAGGCAGCTCGGAAGCCTGTACCGGCGGAGCCCACGTAAGGAGAGTAAGATCTGCAGTCGAATGTGAGGAAGATCCGAAAAGAGAACAAGAGCAGAGGCATTGCGTGCATCAATGGTTCAGTTCGTGAGCAGTTGGAGAACATTGTGAGCTGCAAACCCTTGACATCGCAGACGACGATTTGATGTGGGCACCAAAATCGATGGCATAAACCAGATTATGATCGACAATGACAGTGGTATCATTTTTGACAAACAGCCATCCATGGGGAAGTCTGTGAAGAAAAATCTCAACATGCAAGGCATCCGTTCGGCATCCGACAGGTCCATGTGTGGGAGAGGTCGAACCCATTACAAGGGTTTGCTGCACTTTGATCAGTCGAGATGGGGGAATCTTAGGAGAGTTTGGGGGCAGGTTCAAATTTCAATGCCGGGGTGCTCTAATGAAGTTGAGGCCTGCTAACATTGGTAAATTAAAAAAAAAATCTCTATTTGAAAGGTTTTTTCTATCAGACCCCAAATCTGTTTCAAAGACATTGTCAAGAAATACCCCCAATATATGCAAAAGAGATTGTAATAGGGAGAGTTCATATTCTGTTTGCAATAGGACTAAGTAGTTAACTTCTATTAGTTTGAAAATACTACCATTTGTCCATTGGGGAAGTTAGCATGAGAACAAAGTATCTAAGAAAAGGAGAAAAGTTGTCTTTATAGGAATATTCCAGTGGGTTTGATTTCAATATGGTAAAGATGGTGAAGGCATGGTTATATATATATATATACTAAATATATGTCAATGATTATATCTCATAAAAAATAAAAAAATAAAGCGCTAAAAGGGTGCATGTTCACTCCTATTACTAATGAATGTGAAAGATAGGTGCATGTTAGACACCTTACATTGTTGTAAGTATTGTTTTAAATGGTGACTAGAAGGGCACACAAAGGTCTTGTGTATGTAAAAAGGCCTCCTTTGGAATTGTAAAAGGGCATTGAGTATATAGAGAAGTTATTTGGAATGTTCATGTAGGATTTCCTCTTGTCAAGAGGAACTTGAGTCAAGTTGTAAGAGGTGAAAGTTTGAGTGAGAGAAGGTCAAGATCAAGTGTATGAGTCATGTGTGATTTCAAATTGGAGTTGGATAAGATTTGGCATATGTTGTGTTAGGATATGTATAGTGATAATAAGAAATGGGCTTATTGGGCATATTGAATGAGTTCATATGTAATGGGCTTGTAATTTGTTGGGCATTCAATAAAGAATGTGAAATTATTGTACCTGTGATAAAATGTTATAATGATAAGTGATGTAATGGGTGCATGATCGGTAGTACCCGACACCTTAGAGGTTTTTGAGTTGTAAATCTTAGCCATAGGCATAGGCAAGCTATATTCCCCAAGAGGTTGTTGGTCCAAAGTTGTAAAGCTTAGTCATAGGAAAGGCAAGCTATATTCCCCAGGTGTTGTAAAGTTTAGCCATAGGCAAGGCAAGTTATCATGTAGCATGTATCCCTCTTAGGCATAAAGAGTGGATGTGGCATTAAGCTGTGGAATTAGCCACTAGATAAGTATGAGGGTGGTAAGGTGTACTCGTATTTAAGTTTGATGGTGATCGAAGAAGTTAGATCTTCAATTAAGGGGAGGAATGTGAGATTAAGTGATCTCAAAATGAGTTGATTGGGACCAAGTTATGACTAAAGGAGTCGAATATATTGATTAACCATGTAAGTGAAAAGGATACCTAGAGAACTGGCGAGTACAACAGATATTACCCATGTATCTTGGTAGATGGATCTCTTTTTATGAACATCAATGATCAATTGTTTGTGCAAAAGGAAGAATTCGAGCATTAATTAATGTTATGTAGGTACAAAAGAAGCATCAAAAATGATGAATCTCAAGTGAGCGCGTGTTGTAAAGTAGCACATTGAAGGAAGCCCAACCATATGAAGATAGAAATTGAAGATGATGACTTGACTCAGATAAAGACCTAACCAAGACATGTATTTGTTAAGGAGGAGACATTGCAGATCAAAAGATCAACTTGCAAACGCGCAAGACCAATTTGAGTATTTGAGAGAAGCATTGAGTATTGAAAATATTGTTGTAATTAGTGGTAGAAATTAGGCGGGAGTGTTGGAAAAAGTTAACTTCTATCTAACCTGAAGCTTCCACCAACCTCGAGAGAGCTCTACTGCCATATCCACTGACAATCCACCGACACGCCGAGAACCTTCAAGATTTTTATAAAGACCTCTATTTATAGAGGCATATGTAAACATTTTGTATCAAGCAATAGAATTACTTTTGTGGATTATTTGTCTGTGTTTTTCTTCTGACCCCTTCACCTACAACAGAAAAGGGAATGGGTTAAGTGAGATCGGAAGAGCGGTTC
>CBVK0101108458.1:0-13518 GCA_900067695.1 Picea abies | reverse complement strand
TATGCATGCATGTGGAATACCAGATCTACTTAGTTTCTTCATTTATCTAACATTTATCAATTAATTAGACACAAAGATGCATTCATTCATTCACATAACATAGTGTTACCATGGTTCACCCCTTCCTGGGCTATGTCCACAAAGATCTGGCTCTTGAGCTTTTATTATAGTTCAGGAATATATCACACCGCACGTGGTTATAATCATAGTTCTCCCTTTTCTACATAGGCTCCTTGATCCTTGCAAGGCTGACTAGATCACACCAGGATTTTCAGCCTGCGATCTAACCCTCGGGATCAAGTCACTCACTCCTTTATTAGCTCATTAGCTTAATGACTCATACGTTTCTTACAACTCTCTCTCTTTCTGTCTCTCTATGTGTTTGTCCTCTCTATCAGCCTCCTTTTTATCTCTCACCTAAGTATTCCTTATTTATATCCTCGGATCACCATCCATTACAATGTATTACAAAACCCTAACCCTAATGTCATTAGGTCTTCCTTGCACGTGCGCTTCGCCTACTTCTCTTACACGTGATGCTTTTCCTTCCAACTATCTTTTGCATGCTTTTCCTCCAAAAATAACCTTTCTTCCTCGCTAGGCCTGCATCCAACATGCCCCCCATTTGTTGGTTTTTATATCTACTCTTATGTTGGTCTAGGGGATTTCTTATGGGGTATTATGCTTCTACTTTATCCTCACATATTGACCCTAGTTAAGATTTAGTAAGCTTCCCAACAAAATCCCTTTAAAACTATTGGCTCCTCTAGTAAACTAGAATGCAACGCAATACACAGAATGTACTGCGCGGTCTCACCCAAGATAGCTCTATGGGTGGCTGCAATACTCAAGTGTTTGCAACCTGAGGATGAGAGATATTTGAGGTTGTGCGTTGTAAACTTTATTCATTCAATCCAACATCTAGTTATAACATCCATTCTATGCATGCATGTGGAATACCATATATACTTAGTTGCTTCATTTGCCTAATATTTATCAATTAATCATACATAAATATGCATTCATTCATTCACACAACATAGTGTTACCGTGGTTCACCCCCTCATGGGATACATCCACAAAGATCCGGCTCTCGATCTTTTATTATAGTTCAAGAGTATATCACGCTGCACGTGGTTACAATCTTCGTTCTCCCTCTTATACATAGGCTCCTTGATCCCTGCGAGGCTGACTAGTTCACACCAGGCTCCTCAGCCTGCGATCTAACCCTCAAGATAGAGTCTCTCACTCCTTTCTTAGCTCACTAGCTTAATGACTCATACAGTTCTTACAACTCTCTCTCTTTTTGTCTCTCTCTGTGTCTGTCCTCTCTATCGACCTCCTTTTTATCTCTCACCTAAGTACTCCTTATTTATATCCTTGTCTCACCAGCCATTACAATGTATTACAAAAACCCTAACCTTAGTGTTGTTAGGCCTTCCTTGCATGTGCACTTCGCTTTCTTCTCTTACATGTGCTTCTTTTCCTTCCAGCTATCTTTTGCATGCTTTTCCTCCAAAAATAAATTTTCTTTCTAGCTAGGCCTGCATCCAATAGGTCCCCAACAGTGACATATGGTTCATCCCGAGCCACCTAAACCTTGTGCGCTTCACCTATCTCTCCTGTGAGAGGATGGAACTTCTTTGTTAGTTCCTTTGCTTGTGCTTGAACCTGCTCAGTCTTCTCCCTAAGTGAATCCAATACTTGCACTGCAATCTCATCACTAATCATATATGCACACTCCACTTGAGTTTGTGCCATGCTCTTCTTTGCATCTTCTTCCTGCGCAATGACCTCTGTTGCCCGCTCTTGGAGCGGTTACATTTGAGCTTGGCGCTGCTTTTGTGTCTGCATGACTATGAGTTCTACCTGCGGCTTCTTCATATCCCTCACTCCTTTGACGTGCTCAGTGATCGACATTGTCTTCTGCCTCTACTTGAGGTCTTAGATAACTGTGCTTATCCTTTATTCTTCCCGGTCCCACTACTGGACCTGTTGATCTTCTTCTAGATTCGTCCATAGCTGTGTTGCCTTCTTGAACAAGTCATCCACGAGGTGGACTTGTCGCTCCATCTCCTCTATCTGCATTGCTTCTTCCTTATTTCTCTGCTCCTTCACCTCTGGTAGAGTGGTATGTATGAGTTGTTCCTGGAGGTACTCGATGTCCTGCTTGTTTTGATCGATTGTCTGCCCAATATGATGAATCTTCTACGTCATCATGAGCTCTGTTCTCTACTCGCTCTTTGGGATTTTCTCATAGGATACGACCAATCCCTGCTCAAGCCTATCTGTGCGGTCTTTCTCATCTTTAGTCTTGAGCTTGACCTACTCGAGCACCAATTCCAACTTGTCTCAGCTGTCCTTTTTCTGCTACAATTACACTGCATCTGTGTGTGCGTGCGACTATAGCTCCTGCATGACCTTGAATTGTAGTTTATACAAGGCCTTGGTTGGTATCTACGTCATTACCAACTATATTTGTGCCAAATACTTCAAGGTTGTCTAACCCACAATTTCATCCATGCACAACATGTTGGGTGTGACATAAAATGTCGAGCTTGGTTGTGTTATCATCTGGATCCTATCCTGCTCACTTAATCCAACCTCAGATCATGTTTGTGATGTTGTTGGGACTCATTTTGTTCCTTTTCTAGCCCTCTATGTTTCTCTGATTTGCACAAGGAGTTGCCTCATGTCTACCAACTCATCCTTCATCCTATCCCTTTGGCGTTAGGCTTCATCAAAGTCCTCTGCTGTTCGATCCTGGACCATTTGGGCTACAAGGTATCCATCGTTCTTTGTGATCATGTATTCTGGTCTCATTCTGTGTGATTTATATTTCTTTCACCCCCCCCCCCGTGGTTTGGCCTTGCTCCTGTTGAGTAGCACTTGATGTGGTTCCCTGTGTTGTCTCAGTCTATTTCTCCTGTTCCTGTGGCGCTTGGGTGTTGTTCTTCTTCCCCACCTGAGTGCCTTTCTTAGACACACCCCCTTTATTTTTTTGTGCCTGGTTCTGACATGTCCTTGGATTCTTGGGCACCGTTTTGTCTTTTGCAGGTGTTTGTTCCTGCCCTGCCTCTACTTCCTTATCTGCAGAAATCTCTTGATTCAGGACTAGAATCCTTTAGTCATCGTTCCAATCCCTAAAGGCCATTTCTATATCCTCTTCCTTGATGCAGTAGCGCAGTTGTAGCAATTAGTTGTTAGGATCCTTTCGTGCTTGGATCCACATTGTATTCTTGGTCGCTTTGAAGTTTCCTATGCCTTGAAACTGTGTGACCACTTCTGGTGTAATCCACCAAGTGTTGGCGATACTTTCCTGTAGGTCATTATAATATCCTTTGAATATGATTGCATTCACCTTTTTGTTCTTGGGGTCTGGAGTGCACCCCAATGATAAGTATCGCGCTAGGTGGAAAGGATTGGGTCTTGCAGCAAAGAATGAATACTTAGGCTCCTTCCATCTGACCAAGGCGTCGGGATGAGGAGCCATGAATAATGAAATTTGGTCCCCAAGTCTTGCATGTCCTTGTAGTATTCTAGGAATAGATTCAACAAATACAGGGCCCAGCTGAGTGTGGTTCCCTCTGCACACTATGTTGTAGCTGCGACGACCCTGACAGGGAATTCCTCCTTACGTAATTTACTGAGTAACTTGCATGCCATGATTTTTGTGGCCATCCTTGTGGCTACATCACTAATGCGCTTAATTATGATTTCATGTGACCCCCTTTCTGTACCATACTTCTTCTTCATTTCCTTGGCCAATTCCTTCTCCTTCATCTTGTCATCAAGGAACTGCGTGGGTGTATCCCCCCATGTTGGAAGCCTTATGATGTATGTAATGAGATCCACGTCTATTGAGACGATTTGTTCCAACCACAGGTATCCTCCATGGGTGACTTCCATCAGCTATTTGACACAATTGTTTGCATCTCATCCCCCCCCAAAGTGTGAGATGTCCAACAGGCCTAGAATCCTGGTTTTGGCCATTCCTACTGTCCACTAGCTTGGTTGGTTAATTGGTTCACCAAAGGGTCATATACCCATAGTTTCCAGGTAAACATTTTTGGAAAACTCTGGGAACTTGTCCGTGTTAGTCACATCATGGTTTGAGTATAGCAATTTCTCCACGTGACCTAACATATTTCCCGTGATACGCACACCATACAGAATGCGTGACAAGACTACGGATCTAGCGGCCTATGTGCACAATGATCTTGGTACTTTCTTTTTTCCCTTCCACTGTGGTGGCTGACTCGACATTCCAGCCTCCATTGTTTTGTCTTTTGCATACTCCTCTTCCTATCCGGTGACATCTTCGACTGTGCCCTCTTGTGGTTGTTTCAGTGTGGTTGTGTGTGACCTCTCTGGTGTGACCGTTTCTTCCTGGTTTGGGACCGTTCCATTGACTCTCAGGGCTTATTCATGGTTTTCGAGGTGCGAATGATTGCCCACGTCCTCATCCTATTGGCCCTGTCCCCCTTCTGGCACATCAATGTCCATGCCCACTGGTGTTGTCTGTTGGGTTTCCTCCACCAATGGTGTAGGGCTTCTGGTGTCATATCAGGCGATAGGATCTCATCCACGTTGACGACTTCTGAAGGCTAAGGTGGTTGTTTTTCACTTCCTTGTGGCCGCAGTGGTGGTCTGACATTGCTTCGAGGTCATCTGCAAGTCTGGCTCGACTCTCCCAGTTTGGGTTGTTCCATGGTGGTAAAGATGTTGTCTGTCGAGCTTCGTGGCCTCTGTAACCTTTGCAACCTCGGTCTCTTCTCTGTATACTCTATCGCTCTATGATTTTCTCAATTTCACAATAACCCTTCCAATCATGGCGTGCTTCCTTTATATAGAAATCATGTGAAGCTTCCCGAAGACGTTACTGAAATTGTTTTTTCAATGAACCAACACTTCCCACATACTTTCCATTGATTTCCCTTGTCATCTCCAGTTGGCGCGATTAATGCGACGTCCCCTCCATCATTCTTGTCATTTAATTTTGGTAGTCGTTGTCCACTGGTGCTTATTTTCTGTACCCTCCATTTTCATTTTTTTTGCCTTTTAGTGACTGTTGGTCCTTTCTTTGTCATGCTAGCATTTTCGAGTGAACGTGCTCATTCTATTTTCTTCGTGCTATGCCTTTGTTTCTATCTTTTGATTTCTAGGGTGGTAACCCCTCTGGTTTTTTTTTTTTTGTTTTTTTTTTATAAGTGTTGGGAGGTCGATTGTCCCTATACAGATTCATTCGACTCCCATTGATCATCCTTCTAATTTATGTTCCTCCTAAATCCTTCAATTGTACAACTCCCCCATCTGTGATAGTCTTTACTTCGTATGGTCCTAACCAATGCATTTTGAGTTTTCCTGGGTGTTGAAGATATTTATTGTCATACACCAAGACTAAGTCTCCTTCGTTGAAATTATTCCTTTTTATATGTCTTTCATGCCAAGCTTTGTCCCTTTCTTTTTGTACTTCTTGGTGAAACCCTGCTAGAATTCTATATTCCTCCATGATCATCAACTAGTTTAGCCTTTCTTGTATTGTGCCTCATTTTGACATGTTTGTAATTGTTGTTATGCATAGACTAGGTACCAAAAATTATAATGACACCACTGCTTCTTGTCCATACACCAATCTGAATGGTGTCTATCCTGTCAAATTTTTTCATGTGGTCTTGTACACCCACATTACTGCTGGTATCTTCAAGTTCCGATTGTCCCTATTAATGTTGCATATCTTTTTCATTGCATTCTTAAATATTTTGTTAAAGGCCTCCATTGTTCTAGTTGCTTGAGGATGATATGGTGTACTCTTTTGATGATAAACTTCAAAATCCTCAGTCATATCCCTAATAGTGTTGTTAATGAAGTGAGTGCCTTGGTCACTCATCAAAATACTTGGGCATCCAAATCTAGTGATTACATGCTCAAACAAGAAGTGTGTTTTTGTCTCTGCGCTACAATATTTTACTGGTGCTGCTTCTTCCCATCTTGTCAAGTATTCTATCATAGTGATAATGTACCTCACTCCTGACCTTTTTGCTGGTGAGTTAATTGCTCCCACAAAATCTATTGCCCATTTTTTGAATACCTACAATGTGACTTATGGTCCCAGGGGCATCTCGTCCCTTCTATTCAGTTTACCAACCCTCTTGCATACATCACATTTCTGGCAGTAGTCCCTTGAGTCTCTGTGAATAGTTGACCACTATAGTCCTGTGCGTAATACCTTTTGCGCAGTAGCTTAGCTTGCATAATTTACTCCTGCTATTCCCTCATGGGATTCTACTAAGATCCTTGGTCTTTCATTATCTAGCACACATCTTCTCATTATGCTATCTGCACCCATTTTGTATAAGTGTCATGCAATCAATTGATAGTATGCAACCATGACTACCAAGTTTTTCTTCTGCATAGTGTTGAATTCATGTTGCACAGTCCATGTACTCAAGTACTCGATGATGTCTGTGAAGTATTCATCAGCTATCTGGACTAAAAATAGGTGTGTGTCAGGAAATGTTTCCTCTATATTCATAGGTTCCTCCCCATTTGTGATCCTCGACGGGTGATCAGGTCCTGTGTTCAAATTTCCTGGTTTGACTATCACTTCGAAGTCAAATTCCTGCAACAGTAATAACCATATACAAATTATTTCCCCCAACACTGGCTTGTTGATGAGGTATTTGAGCGCTGAATGATTTGTGAAAATCTTGAAATGTTTCCCCAATAAATAATTCCTGAATTTCTGAAGCGCATAGAACATCACTAAACCTTCCCTTTCTGTGGTATTATAATTTTTCTCTGATTCTAACAATCTTTTGCTAGCAAATGATATAGGATGGTCCAATTCTCCTGCTCCTGGCTACACTAGAATATCTCCAAGTGTTATGGTTGATGCATCTACATGGATGTGGAATGTCTTTTCCCAATCTAGGAATACCAGTATTGGTGCGGTTACCATTTTTTCTTTCAGGGTGTCCAATCTGCGTTGACAATCCTCATTCTAATGAAAATTGATGCCTTTTCTTAGCAATTTATCCATTGGCATCGTAATCTGCACATACCTCTTTATAAACTTCATGTAGTATCCTGTGTGTCCTGATGTCACTCTCAATTGGTGGACTATTCTTGGTGGTGGTAGGTTAACAATTACTGCAATATTGGCAGGATCTACTAGCAAGCCTTGCTTGCATACTATATGGTCCAATAGTATCCCAAAAGGTGTTTCGAAGATGAACTTCTTGATATTTAATGATATCTGACATTTCCTGCATGTTTCTAACATCATCCGTAAGATATCTACATGGTCTTTCAACATACTATAGATTGTCCAATCGTCCAGATATACGTCTAGAAACTAGTGGATGAATTCCTTGAATGTCGCTATAACTACTCTGGAAAATATTACTGGTGCATTCTTTAGTCCAAATGACATGACTGTATATTGGTAGGATCCCCATTCTATGGAAAATTTGTTCTTGTATCTGTCTTCCGGTGCTATCTTGATCTGATGGTATCCTGAGAATCCGTCGGTGAATGAATAAGCTTCCTGTCCTCCTACATTCTCCAACACTTCATATGTGAAAGGAGTAGGGAATTGGTCATGTAGGCATGCATCGTTCAACTTCCTCAAGTTGACACATATTATTATCCCCCCTTGTTTATTCTCCTAAACTACCATTGGGCTTACCCATTCTGATTCCTCTACAGGTTCTATGATTCCATCCTCTAACATCCTATCGATCTCCGCTTTGACATTTTGCTTATATATTAGGTTTAGTCTGTATGGTTGTTGTATGATCAGTCTTTCCTTAGCTCTGAGTGGTATCTTCATTTCACCTAGCTCTCCCACTATGCCTTTCATTTCTGTGAACGTTATTGGGAACAAGTCGTTGTACTCACATAGTAACTTTGTTATACTTTCCACTGTTTTCCCATCCCAGTAGTCTCCAATGCTGGCCATTTTGGGATTCTCAACTATCCCAATGTTGAATTTCTTCACCTTGATCGGCACAACAATTACTTCTAAGTCCAATGATGGAACTTTTACTTCTCTTTCACCTTCACCTTCCTCAATCTGAATATCGCATGGGTCATCTTCATCTAGTGTTTCTTCCTGCACGTGGTAGCATGACAATAGTTCTTTTACTATCTGTCTATTTTGTTTTTGTTCTTTTGTCATGAGTTCAACTTTCGGTTCTTTAATGAATATCACCCCTCTAATTTGTTTAAGTGTTGCATCTATGTTGGGGTTCTCATGCTCAAATGAGAAAGTGACTGTAAATTTCTTATGTAATACTGTCCAGCTCGTCGTTCCCCTACACAGTTCTTGGTCTACATACCAGTTTGCTGGGATTCCTTCTAGTGTGTGAACAAACTGATGGGGACACTCCTCTGATGGTGTCATTTTCCATAGCGTTTTGCACTTCTCCAAGTGATATGTTGGTGCTCCTTGCCCATCATATTTTTGTAGCTAAATGCTCCCTTGTTCTGCGCCAAACCTAATGCGCAATAACCGATTACATTGGTTCCAATATTTCACTGTTTCTTTGTGTGCCCCCCACCATCTTGTAGGTGTTTCCTTGAGTGTTATATCCAAGTCTAAGAGCCTCTGATTTTCTAACACTTCATATTTGTACCGTGTTAAAAATTATTCTAGGTCATTCACCCCATGGAAGCTAGGAGGTTCCCTTATCTCCGTACCTACCCATCTCATTGCGCGATCTATTCTTGCGCATATTCTTGTGGAGACTTTGTGTAACCTTTGTTGCCAATTTTCTAAGCTCATATTTGAGTCTAATGCACATGAGGTGATGCTTCACCAATAGAGTATCCCATATGTAGTTGGGTTCATGTAATATTCATATCGCGTAGTTTTTATGTACAATTGGTTAATTTCCACCAAGTCTAAGCAAGTAGGTTCTACAAATTTTTCCACTTATGATGGGTCCAATGATGCAATGACTCTGTATTCTCCCAACTCGAAGGTCATCTTATGCATCTTTAAGTTTATTATGGACTGGTTATCAAACGCCCAATCCAAGCCAAGCAATGTTGGATAATGTGTTGTGCCAACCACTATCTCGATTACTTCGAAGTCGGATTTAGTCCATACTCCATCCAGATCTACTGTTACTCCTTTTAGTCTTCCAATTGGTAGAACTTTGTGTTGATTTGCTAGTTTCAGCTGAACAGGTGAATATCCTAATGTGGGTTCTCCCATACATTGCCATGTTTTCTTGGGTAATACATTTACTTCAGATCCTAAATCCAGTATAATATCTCCGATGTTGAAATCTCCAATGTTGGCGTTCAGCCTAAATTCCCTACTTGTTCTCCTCCTTGTATGCAGATGATTCCCTACTTTCCTTCTTCTTCTGTGCTACATATTTCTATCATATTTTGTAATACTTTAACAAAGGATGCATCATTTAGTATTCTAACACAGGATTACAAAAAAACTTTAATCGTACTTACTTGTCCCAGTTGTTGTGTTTCTTTGATGTGATCCAGCAATGGAGGCATTTCATACTCTAGTACTTCCTTATTATGTTGCACACTTGATGTCAATGCAATGTATGGCTTCAAGAATTCTTTTCTGGCTTGCTTGAATATCTCCTTCTTGTTCTACGCATCAAACTGCTTCTTTTCTTCGACATTCTTTTTCACCCATTGGTGTTGTACCGGCTCTTGTCGTACTGTGCCATTTCCTGTTTTAGCTCCTCCCCATGTAACTATGTTGATGTTTCTTCCTTCATCCCTCGCTTTTGCTGATATCCATTGAAAATTCTGATTGTTTTGATTCCTCTTTTCCTGGATATTCCTTAATAATGTCGGACATTCTTCTGTGTCATGATCTGATGCATGACGATACATACAGGTCACTAGTGGAAGTGGACATTTGCTTGCATAGTTTCCTAGTTGTTGACAATTGTGACATACCACTGGTCCTCTACCTCTTGAAAAGCCTCCTCTTTCTCTTCCTCCACCTCTATAGCCAGATCGATCCCCTCGCAGCGCATTATGCTGAGGCACCTAGTTATACCGTATGGTATTATAGTGTGGCTGCGCGGTATTATACTGTGGTTGTGCATTGATATATTGTTGTTGCACAATTTTATACTGTTGTTGCATAGTGTTGTACGAGACTGGTACTTGGTTAAAATGAGGTGTGGCTTTCCCAATCATCATTTCTGCCCACACCATGCATGCATCTGATGTTCTTTCCCTCATAAGGTCCATTTTTTTGCAATTTTTGTCATCATGGCCTACTAACTTGAAAAAGTTTCAATATGAGCTCTTCGGTACCGTCTAGTAATTATGCATCATTGGGAAGTGGTATGGATCATGACCCTGTTTCTTACAGATCTCACACCAGATTCCTCTCATTGGTAATGGGTTTGGCATTCCTACAGCCATGTACTGCGTGAATGTTCGACATTCGTTCTTATGGTGTCCTTCTGTCCTACATGTGGTACACCAAATGACTTCTCTTTTATCCTTTCTTTTTTTCTAATTTAGCTGGAACATTAAGTTCTTCGTATCCTCCTTCAGCTCCTCTATGGATGGATCTATCTTCTGATATTGGTTTTCTTCCAGTTGTAGGGTTGCGTGTAGAGCCTCTGCTTGTGTCTAAAACTTCTTTTGTTGCAATGGGTACTTCAAGTGTGGTAGCCGTGAATTGACGAACATATGCCTATGCTACATATGTGTCATGAAATATTTTATCTTTCCCTTCAGTCATTTGAATCTCTGGTCAATATCGCATATGGATTCTCCTGGTTTTTTTCTAATCTCTATCATCTTGTTCATGTATTGATCCTATGAACTAGGCTTTTGGAACTCATTTATCAAAAACTTCTTGGTATATCCAATCGTTTTGGTTGTCCCTGGAGGATTGTTTGCAGCTAAACTCATGTACCAATCTAGTGTGCGATCTCTTACCGTGATAAATAACTGTGCAAGTTTAGTGTCCTTGTTTGTGATCTGTTTCACTTTCGAGATCTTTTCATAGATAAACAAGTACTTCTCTAGGTCCTCCAACACTTCTCCTTTGAATTCTGGTAACTTGATGGTGGGATCATGTCCTGTCATCCTGAATGTTGAAATACTATCTCCGTGTGGTGTAGATACTTGACTAATTCTCCTTGAACTGGCTCCCCAAGTTGTTGTCCCTTGTTTAGATGTACTTCCTACTGTCTTTCTTCTCTCGAAATTTGGTTGTCTAAATGGTGGTGTTCTTCTTGGTGTATTAGTCATACATGGGTTTATCGGTTCCACACTGACACTGATATGGATAGGAGTGTTTCCTTCTATTTTCGGTCTTGGACCTCTCATCTTCCTCTCATATGTTGCGCACAATATTTCCTCAATCTGCCCCACAACCCGAATATCCTCTACCTCCTCATCATCACTTTCCAAGCCTTCCCTCACGACTATGGATCTATTCTTGGTGTTTACCTTATATTGGTAGGGTACTCCATTCCCCATCTTTCTAGTTGTTTCCATGATCTGCTTGATCTGGTCTTCGTCCATCATAATTGGGTCCAAGTCCTCCTCCTTCTTTCCTTTATCCCCTTCTCTTTCCATTTCTCCCTCTCTTATTAGTGCTTCCCCCCTTCCCCCATGCACACAGTGAAGTTCAGTTGTTTGACTCCATCATCATTACATATTTGTTATATAGTAATATCTTAATGGAAGTATATAGAGATCTTATGTACCTACCTTGAGGTCCCTTCAAGAATTCTTGATCATCTGCGTTGTACGACTTCTCTATATCTACTACAAATTATGTGATAAATCTGAAAACAATGTTGTCTAACCATAAATCTACTGCACGCGTAAACTTATTATCATCTCGTTGTAGCTGCACGATATCTTCAGGATTCCACTCTAGCTGTCTGATCTAATTTGTAGGATGGTTGTATTTCAATATTTTTATCCACTACTGCAATATGTGTGGGAAATCATAGAAAAATACATGCAAGTCGATGAATACATAATTGTCCAGATATTTGTGCTGTGTCAACTTCGTGTTTCTGTTATCTTTCTGTGAAAAATCCAAATCTTTTGTCTTCAACCAACTTTCTATCTCTACCTTCGTGGGATTCCACAGTCTCAACATTCCCAACTAAATTCTCATTTATTCAACGATTTGTTGTCCAATTCGACATCCTTTCGATGTGTATTCCCCCAATCTCACATACTCAGTACCATTTTCTTCCACACAACCGCCAAAAGAACCATTTGTTGGTTTTTATATCTACTCTATTGTTGGTCTAGGTGTTTCCTTATGGGGTATTCTACTTCTACTTTATACTCATAGATTGACCCTAGTTCAGATTTAGTAAGCTTCCCAACAAAATCCCTTTAAAACTATCAGCCCCTCTGGTAAACTAGAAGGAAACACAGTACACAGAATGTACTGAACAGTCTCACCCAAGATAGCTCTATGGGTGGTTGAAATACTCAAGTGTTTTCGTTCTTAGTCTAAGCGAGATCTGATGTTGTGCGTTGTAAACTTTATTCATTCAATCCAACATCTGCTTATAACATTCATTCTATGCATGCATGTGGAATACCGAATCTACTTAGTTGCTTCATTTATCCAACATTTATCAATTAATCAGACATAAAGATGCATTCATTCATTAACATAACACAATGTTACTGTGGTTCACCCCCTCCTAGGCTACACCCACAAAGATCTGGCTCTCGATATTTTATTATAGTTCAGGAATATATCATGCCGCGCATGGTTACAATCTTAGTTCTCCCTCTTTTACATAGGCTCCTCGATCCCTGTGATGATAAATAGATTGCACTAGGCTTCTCATCCTACGATCTAACCCTCGGGATTGATTCGCTCACTCCTTTATTAGCTCACCATCCTAATGACTCATACATTTCTTCCAACTCTCTCTGTTTATGTCTCTCTTTGTTTTTGTCCTCTCTATCAACCTCCCTTTTATCTCTCGCCTAAGTACTCATTTATATCCTCAGCTCACTAGCCATTTCAATGTATTACAAAACCCCTAAAACTAGCGCTGTTAGGTCTTCCTTGCATGCGCTCTTTGCCTGCTTCTCTTACACGTGCTGCTTTTTCTTCCAGTTGTCTTTTGCATGCTTTTCCTCCAAAAATAGCCTTTCTTCCTGGCCAGACCTGCATCCAACATGCCCCCCATTTGTTGTTTTTATATCTACTCTTATGTTGGTCTAGGGGATTCCTTATGGGGTATTCTGCTTCTACTTTATCCTCACAGATTGACCCTGGTTCAGATTTAGTAAGCTTCCCAACAAAAACCCTTTAAAACAATCGATCCCTCTGGTAAACCAGAAGGAAATTGAATACATATAATTTATTGTGTAGTCTCACCCTAGATATCTCTATGGGTGGTTGCAATACTCAATTGTTTGCAACCTAAGGTTGAGCGAGATCCGAGGTCGTGCGTTGTAAACTTTATTCATTCAATCCAACATCTAGTTATAACATTCATTCTATGCATGCATGTGGAATAC
>CBVK0101108455.1:0-11773 GCA_900067695.1 Picea abies | reverse complement strand
TTTTCTTATGTAAAGCTTCTTGTAAATACTTGTGGATACATTTGAAGTGGTGAACGTCTGAGGTAGCACGAAGGGTTGACGGTGAAATTATCGGATTTACAGAAAACCCTATTTTATGAGGCGTACGTGGGTTGTCAGTGTATAGGGTGAGTACACGTACGCGGGATGTCTGTGAATAGGGTGCATACATACACAGGCTGGTTGTGTATAGGGTGTGTACATGTACATAGGTTGTCTGTGAACAGGGTGCGTATGTACGCGGGCTAGCTGTGTATAGGGTGAGTACATGCTAGTAAAGCCATGGAAAATTGAGAAGATGAAGATGCAGAGGTTCTAGATTCTGATATCAAGCCCCCAGGAAGGTCTAATTTGCTCAGATACATCAGATCCATCCATTGGTTCAAAAGGTATGTCTTATTTCTATGAATAGTTGAATTTTGATGTATGCATGAGGAATGGAAATGAAGATTTGAGGATTCTCCCTAGAGAGACTAGTGGCTACATGGGATCTTCCGCATAATTCAGATCTACAGAAATACTATGTTGGCATATTTATCATTGATACTTCTTGTGAGGGACATCTTGTATTTCTTGGAATATGGATAAGGGTTTTTATGGTACATGGTTGAGATCTTGTATTTGTGTAGTAGTTGATGTATTGAGAAGCTGAATATCAGAAAGGGTTTGATGACTAATATCATTTGAGGGATATTTCATTTGTTCATGAATACACACACCTATGTGGCACGTGACTAGAGAGAGACATATTTTCCTTAAGTAAAGGTTATGTATGAGGATGCATGCATAGGGTACAGTTACAGTCTCAATACAATGACATGTTGTAGATCTATGTGAAAGAAGTTACAGAGGGTCAAAAGTTTCCAAGAAAAAGGAAACCCTAGTTTTCAGAAGGAATACGTAGGTTGCATAACAGTTTAGTAGCGTACATATGTGGGTTGCATAATAGATAGGGCGTGTACATACGTGGTCTGCGACACTATAGATCGTGTACCTTTTGTATTTTGTAGATACATGTTCAGTTCATGTACAGATTGATTATAGGGTGGTTGTACATATTGGATACAGGTCAGTGGTATATGTTGATATAGTTGTACGACAGTATATCTCACAGTGATAGGTTGACAGTGGTTCCATCATTCTACTTATACTTTAGGGAAGTTGGACGGGGCAAGGACAGGTGGTTGTAGCTGGGAAAATAGGAGGTTGTAGCCTCCTTCTGGTTGTAGCCAAAGAATAACGGAGTTGGATCTTCCCTCAGGTTATAGCCTGAGAAAATAGGGGGTTGAAGCCTCCTTCCAGTTGTAGTTGGAAAACAAAGGATTTTGGTGCTTCCAATGAATGTAATTCTTCAAGACATATAAGAAAAATCATTCTGTGGTTTTCTCCCGATTTGGGTTTCCACGTAAAACACTGTTGTACTTTGTATGTGTGTGATTTTTCATTTCTTATTGCTCATTATTGGATAATAATACTGCATTGATATAACATTTGGATTAATTTGGAGATAAATGATTAATTTCACTATTACTAATTCACCCCCCCTCTTAGTAATCCAACAATTGGTATCAGAGCAGATTCCTTCAGAAATTGGTTTAACCACTGAAAGGTAGATCATGGAGAGTACCAACTTGTATAAAAATGGAATACCATAGTTTGATGGACATAAGTATGATTTTTGGAGCATAAGGATGAAGACATATATAAAGGCACAGGGATTTCAAGTTTGGAAATCAATTGTAGATGGATACATAGCACCAACAGTTCCACCAATGAATGAAAAAGCAGTGAAACTTAGTGAGAATAATTCCAAAGCCACAAATGCACTTTTAAATGGTCTTAGTGATATGGTATTCACTAAAGTTTCACATTGTAAATTCACTAAATATATTTGGAACAAGATTCAAAATATTTATGAAGGAGATACAAAAGTCAAAGCAACAAAGCTTCAAACTTACAAGGGTTAGTTCAAACAACTAAAAATGAAGGAAGGTGAGAATATTGCAGCCTACTTCTTACAATTCGATGAAACGGTGAATGCAATCATAGGAGTGGGAGAAGAAATCAAAGAATCTGTAATTGTTCAAAAGGTACTAGGATCTCTTCATATGAGATTTAACCCTAAGATATCAACACTAGAATAAATATCGGATCTAAACTCAATAAGCATGGATGAAATGCATGGAATCTTCACAGCATATGAAATGAGAATTGAACAGGAAAATTCAGATGTAAAAGAAGCATCCTTCAAAGCATCCAAAAGATCAAAGTAAAAGGAAAAGTAACAAGAAAAATATAGCAACAACAATGACGTCTCGAAAGTTGATGAAGAAGTGGCCAACTTCGTCTAAAGACTAAACAAGGGAACCGATGGTAGGTATAGAGGCAAGCTTCCTTTAATTTGTTTTAATTGTGATGGTATTGGTCATTTTGCTAACAAATTTCCTCATAAGAAAAAGAGAAATGATGAAGGTTACTCAAAAGGGAAACACACATATAAAGACAAAAGAAATACAAAGAAAGTTTTCAAGAAAATATTATGCACCAAAGAAGACATGTCATCATCAGATGAAGATGAAATCAGTGATAGTGAGACATGAAAAGTTCTATTCATGGCAGTAAAAGACTCTGACAAAGAAGACTCTGAAGAAGAATATGAAGAAACCCAAGAATAAGTCAATGAAGAAATTGAAGAGCTAGAAGTTGACTTTCGATAAGAATTAATGTGTGCCATAGAAGTTATCATAAGAGAAAAGAAGAAGAAAAAAAAACTACAAGCAGAACTAGACAAGAAATAAGACACTCAAGAACCAGAACAAATGATCACAAAATTGAAAGTTCAAATAGAAGAAGATAAAAGAATTGAAGAAGCACTCAAAGAATAGCTAGAAGAAAAGGACAGGATCATCAGAAACTTGGAAGTAGAGATTGTCACATTAAGAAAGGATATTCAAAAGAAAAATATGTAGAATAGCTCAAAAGTTTTGGATGACATTATTAGCAGTCAAAAATCCCATTTTGACAAGATCGGACTTGGATACAATTAGACAAAAAAGGGATCAAGCTCCAAAACAACAGAGCAATAAACCTATCCAAAAAGCTATGCAAAAGCAATCAAAGGGGATATGAATATATACAAAGAAGATTACAAGGACACTCCTCCATCGAGAAGATTCAGATTTCATAATCAACAAATGATAGATAGGCCTCAAGAAGAAGAATGATTCATAAGAGCACCTCCTTTCAGAAGATCCTCAACTTCCAGGTATCAAACTATATTTTTTGGTTTATGTTATGCATGTAGTAATTTTTGACATAAAGCTGTGAAATGCAGAGCTAACAACATGAACAACAACAACTTTGAGAGTTATACACAAAGGGGTTATTCAAGAAGGCCTATTGAAACATAAGGAAGAAATTACAACATGTTTGAATCCTTGAGCAATGAAGTGGAATGTTACAAATGTAACAATTTTGGACATGTGGCCAAAGAGTGCAGAATGAAAATCCCTCCTAAAGAACCTCAACAAAACAAGAACAGTCACAAACAGGAACCACAGAAAAGGACATGGATTAAAAAGCAAGATCAATATAGCAATGAAGAATGCACAATCATTCTACAAGCTAAGTAGAAGAAACATGGTTGGTATGTTGACAGTGGGTATTCAAAACACATGACAGGTGATAGAGACAAGTTTATTACATTATGAAAAGAAATAGATGGATCAATCTCCTTTGGAAATGATGATTCAACCAAAATCATTAGAAAAGGCACAGTTTGAATTGGGAACAAGAATGAAAAGGCAAAAAATGTTCTACTAGTAGAAGATATGAAACATAATCTTCTAAGTGTTAGTAAAATGTGTGACCAAGGTCATAAAGTTACTTTCGATTCACAAAAGTGTGAGATAAGAAAATAAGGTTCAGGGAAATTGGTCGCTACACCTGCAAGAACTTCAAACAACATATATGTGTTAAGTGAAATTGGAAATGAAAAGTGTTTTCTAGGAAAGGAAGATGAAATTTGGCTATGGCATAGAAGAATGGGTCACATACATTTTGATAACCTTGTCAAATTAAACAAAAGAGAAGAAGTCATAGAAATTCCCCAGATCATGAAACCAACCAACACTTTATGCAAGCATTGTTAACAAGGAAAACAAACAAAGACCAGGTTCAATTCAAAGGACTATTCAACGACAAGACCATTGGAAATTGTGCATACTGATCTAGTTGGACCAACTAAAACAAAGGGATTAAAAGGTGAGAAATAATTTATGTTATTAGTTGATGATTATACAAGAATGACTGCAGTTTTCTTTCTCAAGAATATGTCAAAAGCTTTTGAAAAATTCAATATCTACAAGGAAATGGTTGAAAATGAAATGGATTCAAAAATCAAATTATTGAGATATAATAATGGACTATTGCAACAATCATGGAATAAAAAGACAATTCTCCATTGCTAGGACACCTCAACAGAATGGAGTTGTTGAAAGAAAGAACAGGACAGTACAGGAAATGGCTCGAACAATGCTAATGGATTCAAAATTGACAAATATTTTGTAGACACAAGCATTGCATACATCAGTTCATATTCAAAATAGAGTAATGCTAAGAAACAACACTGACAAAACTGCTTACAAACTATGGAAAGGAAGACCAACAAATGTAAAACACTTCAGAGTTTTTGGAAGCAAATGCTATATCGAAAGAGAAGATGGCAGAATATGAAAGTTTGACTCTCGCATGTACAAAGGAGTACCTATTGGTTACTCAAGTACAAGGAAAGAATACAAGTGTTACAATATAAGATTGAACAAAGTTGTGGAAAGCATCAATGTAACAATTGATGAAATAGATAGACTAGAATCAAAGGAAGAAAATGAATCAATGAAACAACCCTTAGAAGAAGAAGAAGAAGAAGAAGAAGAAGAAAAATAAGTAGAAGAGGAAGATGAAGAGAATCTGATAGAAGCATAAGGGCAAGTTCAACAAGTGTCTCCAAGGACACCCAATAAATGAGTACAGAAGAATCATCCTTTAGATCAAATTATCGGGAACAAAGATGTAGGAGTTGAGACTAGAAGAAAAATATGTTCACCAGAACAAACACACCTAGCACTCTTATCTACAATTGAACCAAACTGTTTTGAAGAAGCTAGCAAGGATGAATTTTGGAATAAGGCCATGGATGAAGAATTGGATCAAATAGATAAAAATGACACTTGGGAATTGGTTCCAAGACCAAAGAATAAGAATGTGATCGACACAAAATGGGTTTTTAGGAATAAATTGAATGAAGATGGACAAGTTACAAGGAACAAAAGCTAGATTCATATGTAAAGGATATGCACAAATTGAAGGAATCGACTTTGAAGAGATATTTGCCCGAGTTGCCAGAATGGAAGAAATCCATTTACTTTTAGCTTATGCATGATCCAAAAATATTAAAGTATATCATATGGATGTAAAATCATCTTTTTTGAATGGGGAACTTGAAGAAGAAGTCTACATTGAACAACCAAAAGGATTTCAGTTGTTAGAGAACACATATTATGTGTGTAAATTAAAGAAGGCCTTGTATGGTCTAAAACATGCTCCTAGAGCATGATACTCTAGAATGGATAAGTATATGCAGTGGGTAAGGTTCAGAAAAGGAAGTGCAGACAACAATCTCTACATCAAGGTAAGTCAAGGCAATATTTTATTAGTTGAAGTTTATGTTGATGATATTATTTTTGGTAGTGATGATGACAAGTTAAGCCAGAAATTTGCAAAAGATATGCAAAATGAATTTGAAATGTCATTACTTGGAGAGATATCCTTCTTTTTGGGACTTCAGATACGTCAAAGAAACCAAGGAATTTGTATTTCTCAAACCAAGTATATCAGAGAAATGCTAAAAAGGTTAGGATTGGAAGATTGCAAACCAGTTATCACTCCCATGCAAACCAGTTGCAAGTTGAGCAATGATGATGATTCAAAGTCTACATATCAGAGGCAATACAGGTCAATGATTGGTAGCCTACTATATGTGATAGCATCTAGACTAGATGTAATGTAGGTAGTTGGACAGGTGGCACGATTTCAAGCAGCACCAAAGGAATCACATGTATTAGCAGTGAAGAGGATTTTTAGATATCTCAAAGGAACATAAGAGTTTGGATTATGGTATCCAAAAGGAAAGGATCTATCACTTATTGTCTACATAGATGCAGATTGGGCAGGTTGTATTGATGATCGACGAAGCACCAGTGGAGAATAATTCTACTTGGGTGAGTGTTTAGTATCATGGCTAAGAAAGAAACAATCATAAATATCTTTATCTACAACCAAGGCAGAGTATATTGCAGCATCATCATGTTGTACACAGGTTCTTTGGATGAAACAAACTTTGACAGATATACAGGTTGAGTATGATGAGCCCATTCCAATCTATTGTGATAATGCAAGCGCCCATTAGTATCTCGAAGAACCCGATGATGAACTCCAAGATGAAGCACATTCCAATCAAGTATCACTTTCTATGAGAGCAGGTTGCAGAAAAGAACATCATAGTTGAGTATGTGGGAACAAAAGAACAAGTGGCAGACATCTTTACAAAACCACTTCCACAGGACACCTTTGAATATCTTTGCTAGATACTTGGATTTATTTCTACTCCAAAATGAATGATTTTTGAATGCTTATCTTATATGTATTAGATGTACATGAGGAAGCACCATAAGAGGTAAGTTCAGTCAGGGGGAGTATCCCCGGATGGAAATATACCTTTTCCATTGATGAAAAAGGGGGAGAGTTTTATTAGATGTAGAGGATAGAGGCATGGTTCCATGGAGAGCATATTTATCAGATGCAGAGGACAGAGGCATGGTTCAAGGGGGAGCATGAGTGATATGATTTCAGTATTGCATCAGAGTGTTTCCATCAATGCCAAAGGGGGAGATTGTTGATTAAGTTTGGTTGTCATTGATGTCAACCCTTGAAGAAATCCTGGTAGCACAAAGGTTTGGGTAATGAACCCAAGTTTGTTTGATATAAAGATTACTCATTATTGTCTTTTCTTGGTTGATAAGAAGTATAGATGGATGAAATCCAAAGTGGTCCCCTTATGGGAAAATCCCTCACGGGAAGACGCTTTATGGATTGAGTTATCCTAGAAGTATGGTTAGAGAACCCATGCTTAATTGTGGAATAATGAGAATGAGATGAAGTTCAGTAATTTTTTCAATGAAACTATCCTAGATTGATAGTTCTTGTCATGTAATTTGCGGTGGTATGTGGAACATCACATAAATCCTCACGATTAGAGATTTATGACCATATGAAGTTGGAGAACCCTCGTGAGTCTTGTAGAAGCCCCCAAGAGTCAAAGTGTCTTGCAAAAGAAATTATTTTAAATGGAGAAGCCCTAAATTAAGGAAAGTGTAAGGCTACATGAAGATATAAATAAGAGGCAAATCTCACTCATTAAGAACACACTTGTACATATTGTATATCTATTTTCTTATGTAAAGCTTCTTGTGGATACATTTGAAGTGGAGAATGTTTGAGGTAGCACGAAGGGTTGAAGATGAAATTATCAGATTTACAAAAAACCCTATTTTCTGAGGCATACATGGGCTATCTGTGTATAGGGTGAGTACACATACACGGTCTGTCTGTGAATAGGGTGCGTACATATGCGGGTTGGCTGTGTATAGGGTGCATACATGTATGTGGGTTGTCAGTGAATAGGGTGCGTACGTACAGGAGTTGGTTTTGTATAGGGTGAGTACATGTTGGTAAATCCATGGAAACTTGAGAAGATGAAGATGCAGAGGTTCTAGATTCTGAGATCAAGCCCCCAGGAAGGTCTAAATTGCTTAGATACATCAGATCCATCCATTGGTTCAAAAGGTATGTCTTATTTCTATGAATAGTTGAATTTTTATGTATGCATGAGGAATAGCAATGAAGATTTGAGGATTCTCCCTAGAGAGACTAGTGGCTACATGGGATCTTCTGCATAAGTCAGATCTACAGAAATACAATGTTGGCATATTTATCATTGATACTTATTGTGAGGCACATATTGTATTTCTTGGAATATGGATAAGGGTTTTTATGGTACATGGTTGAGAGCTTGTATTTGTATAGTATTTGATGTATTGAGAGGATGAATATTAGAAAGGGTTTGATGACTAAGATCATGTGAGGGATATTGTACTTGTTCATGATTACACACACCTATGTGGCACATGACTAGAGAGAGACATATTTTCCTTGAGTAAAGGTTATGTATGAGGATGCATGCACATGGTACAGTTACAGTCTGGATACAATGACTGGTTACAAATCTATGTGAAATAAGTTACAGAGGGTCAGAAGTTTTCAAGAAAAAGGAAACCATAGTTTTTAGAAGGCATACACAGGATGCATAACAGTTTGGTAGCATACATATGTGTGTTGCATAACAAATAGGGCATGTACATATGCGGGCTGTAACACTACAGGTCACGTACCTGTTATACTTTGTATATACATGCTCAGATTAGGTATATATTGATTACAAGGAAGTTGTACATATTCGATACAGGTCAATGGTACAGGTTGATACAGTTGTACGACAGTATACCTCACAGTGACAGGTTGATAGTGGTTCCATCATTTTACTTATACTTCAGGGTGGTTGGATGGGGCAAGGATAGGTGGTTGTAGCCACCTTCCAGTTGTAGGAGGAGAACGTAGGGGGTTGTAGCCTCCTTCTGGTTGTAGCCAGAGAATAGGGGAGTTGGAGAGAATAGGGGAGTTGGATATTCCCTCAGGTTGTAGCCTGAGAAACTAGGGGGTTGAAGCTTCCTTCCAGTTGCAGCTAGAAAACAAAGGAAGTTGGTGATTCCAATGAATGTAATTCTTCAAGACATATAAGAAAAAGCATTTCATGGTTTTCTCCCGATTTGGGTTTCCATGTAAAAAACTGGTGTACTATGTATATGTGTGATTGTTCATTTCTTATTGCTCATTATTGGATAATAATACTACATTGATATAACACTTGGATTAATTTGGAGAAAAAGGATTAATTGCACTATTTCCGATTCACCCCCCCCCCCCGCCCCCCCCAGTAATCCAACAAGTTCGACCAATCTAGTCATGCTAGCCACCATGATCAAAACGTAATAAAGGGGAAGTTAGGTTACATTGGAAAGATACAAGAGATCATGCAAGTGAACTTATCATCATTTCAATGTGTTATTTTCCTCGCAAGTGGTGGGATAACTTCGAACAGATAAATGTAAAGGAAGATTGTGACAATGGGATATTATGTATTAACTCTAAAAAATGTGGGTCAAAACTAAGGAGCCTTATGTTTTCTGAAAACATTGCAACGAAGTGTTTTTTTACCTAGATTTGTTGGATGAGGATTGTTGGTTCTTACTGAGACATGATCTGAGATATAAACATATTTTTGAGAAAAACAATGTTACAATGCCAAGTGAGGAAGATAATTAGGGCGATGGAAATGAATACTGATTTGTAAATGATTTGTTTCAACATTTATATTGTGGATGTGTCATTTTACTATGGGTAGCTATAATGGCCAATTATTATTTTTTCTTCATTTTATAATTATGTTAGATATGAAAAGTTAACAACCATTTAAAACCACCATATTGAAAATACATTAAATAGTACAAGCATAAGTTGTGGTTTTGATATATTATTATTGTCATATTGATTGTTTATTACAACAAATTTATGTTGTATTGTATTAACATATGTTTAAGTTAACCTTTGAATTACTAAGCACTAATTGAGATATCACAAAGTTGGTGACATACAATAGTTATTATCTATTTTAAATTATATATATATATATATATTGTGACTATTGGAATCGACAACTAGTCAGGTTTGTACTCAAGTGACATAGGGTCGAGTTTTCCAACTGCTACCACTATAACCTCTAGGCATGCCAACACAGCCCCTCACATGACACACAAGGTAAGTCAATGATTTCAAATTCATGAGTTCACATAACAGAGTTTCCTAACAATACACTCCATCACAAACTGTTTTATACCCCGAGGCCTTTTTTAAATTATATTATTAACTAAAAATGAAGATATCAAAAAATCAAACCTCAAAATTTGTATTGTTTGAAAAGACAAAAATTTAAATAATTATATACTTACTTTGATGGAACTTCTAAAGACAATTCCAACAAAATAGCTTTGTGCAACATCTGTGAGTTCTAGAATCACACTTGTGGTGTTGGCATTATCACCTTTCATGGTATCACCAACCTTAAGTAGTACAACTATCATGGCCTTCACCTATTCCACTCCATCCTTTAGTTTTATAATCATATAAACTTATATTAATCAATTTTTTTACATTCTCTTTGAAATAAATGTCAATATAGGACATGGACATGTAAATTCTAAAAGAGTCTTTTCCTAGAGCCTAGTCATAATTAAGGAAAATTTTTATTATCCATACTTATCTAAAAGTATAGAAACCTTTGTCAATTTTACTAATCCTTAAAATACTAATTATAAAATGTTTGGTGATATTCGTTTCTAAAAGAAGATTCATAAAGTTAGTATTAGAGATTGTGAAACCATTTCATCAGAAGTGTATCGATGAAAATGTATTATTACTCTCTATATTTAATATTTTAAATTTAATTGAATAAATTTCATATATTATAATAGTTGAATAATAAAAATTAATTAAATATTTGAAAAAAATAAATATAAATAAAACATAACAATTGTCATTTTAGTAAACAATTATATTATATATTTCTCTTGTAATATTTGAACAATACAAATAAAAGAAAAATATTATCGTATCATCATCATTATTACTAGTGAATAATTATGTTATAATGTTATTATTACAATATATGAAAAAGACATAATTATTCAAATCACAATCATTTCACTCATCATATTTAAGTATTTTTCTTTCTAAACACATTTAATCAATAGATTGTATGTTGTTGGACAACAAAAAATTCATCTTGAAGAACAATTAAACAATATATGGCATTAATGGTTATAACTTTTTACAATCACAATCCAAAATAAATGATTTCATAAAAGTAAAGTTAAATATTATATGACAACTGTAAATTTAAATGAGTAATACATCTCAAATTTAACTTAAAAACAGATAAATCATTAACACTGTTAATTAGTATACTCATAATACATTTTATAAATCAAACAACAATGACCACAACATTATATGAAAAACATAATATACATGAGCGATATACATATGAATATACATGTCAAACATACATCTAAAAAAAATATTCGATAAACATGCCATATATACATCACAAGTAAAATATAAAAAAAATGATATACATGTCAATCAGTACCACTACTAACTAGGTCTAACACTAGAGAAGATGCATCAATTCCTCCATTACAAGAGGTAGAGCCTCTATCAATTCTATCTATATTATAAATAAATGTCAACAAAAGTACACTATCAAATGTCTTTATATCAAGATCATGGACATGTGTAGCAGTACTTGATGTGAACATAGTGTCCAAATAATCAAAAACTTATGACACATGTGGAGGAGGAAGATAAGGAGGGGTATTGGTGGATGAATATAGAGGTGGAGGAGAATGATAAGGATTGGTGGAGGGTGACACAAGTGGAGGAGGAGGAGGAGGAGGAGGAGGAGGAGGATCAGATATGGATGCAAGTTCAAACACATGTGGAGGGGAAGCAAGATGATTGGTGG
>CBVK0101108454.1:0-12575 GCA_900067695.1 Picea abies | reverse complement strand
GAGGAGGAGGAGGAGGAGGAACATGTGGTGGAGTGTTGTGATAAATTTCACTCTGTGAACAAGTTGAACTCCCCTTTGGACCAAGACCCCTTCTTTGGTCCAAATATATAAGTAAAAAAAATGTTACTACTTCCTTCTGAATCTAATTCATTAACCTATAGATAGAAGGATGGAGACTCATGTGTTTCCCAAAGTTTGTCCTTGTTTCTCCATCCTTTTACCTTGCTCCTCCAATTCCTTCAATGACCAAAGAGACTTGCAAAACAATAGGCAACCAAACCTTTCTACTTCTACTAGATCTTGTTAGGTAAGAACTAAATCTATCTATACTCGATTTGACTTTAGCATAAACACTATCATAAACATCATAATGAAAGGAATAGGCCAAGTTGATATTAAATGGAAATCCAAAACAAGGCACTTACAAATCATTTTATAACGCTGCAACAATCTTATCAAAGATCTCTAGCCCAAACCTTGCATGAATGTCTTGAGAACAAAATGGTGATGCTTCATTGGATTCCCTCCTACTTTACCATGAATGGCCTTGTTTATATAGCACTTGAGAAGTTTAACCACCATAAAATTTCAAGAGAATTATTGAGGATCTAACTCCTTATTTTAGTATTTGGTTACCCAAAATGGAGGGAATATGGATTACTCAAGTGTATGAGTCATCTTTTGACCATAACCATACTAAAGCATTTAGGGATTTTTCCTTAGAAAATGGCAGAACTGATATAATTTCACTAATGCTCCCCCATAACTAGCCATATAGTGTTAGTAATTCTCCCCCATAGTTCATTAAGGAGCATTAAAAATCCCTATGCATGGGCATGGAGCGTTAGTTGTCAAACAATGATTAATAATTTGGGAACGTAGTTAGCTTTCGACATTTTCTCAATGTTTTTTTATTCTCCATGTCTTATGGAACACAACCAACATATTGTCATGGTGTCAATACTTATGACATTAAAAAAAGTGCGTGTGACACTTATTAAGTTGCATATGACAATTGTTAAAGTGCATGCAACACTTAGTAAGGTTCATACCACACTTTATGACACTTTGTGACACTTCAGGTGTGTAAAGGATGAGATACCTAAGTGTGACATTTTGGTGTCTAAGAGATGCCCCCTAAAGTGTGAGGTCATAAGAGAAAATGATGGTCGAAATAGTTTAAAAAAATACCGATGCAAGGGTGTTGGAGTAAGAGAACCTGGAAGAAGTTGCAAACAACCATTAAATAGTACATACGTATCATTCTCAAGGAATGCATACCTATGCTCAAAATACAAATGGACTCAATGCATGGTCATTGACCAATACCCTTGGGATCTATGAAAAATATTGAATAAGGATATGGCCACTAGAGATACAATGTGGATCCATACCTCCATGACATAATGTGATTGCAACCACGAAAGCATACATAGTGGAGCTACGATATGACAAAAGAATAGCAACATACCAATACAAAGTTGATCTATTGGACCGTATATACATCAGTGATATTTCCAATATGGTGGTCATATTTAAATCATTTACATATTCAAATGATTTCCATCACATCCTGGGTAAAGAACATAACAAAGTTAGCACGCAACCCAGGGTCTTCATCCCAATCCTGAAATGGTATGATTCTAGTCATGTGAATAGATGACTTGATGTCGAACATGGTAGAAACCACTCGATTAGTGGTTATTAATGTATATATTTAACAAGTGCAAGGGAAATCACTAATGATTACAGTGAATCCCAAGGTACCTTAGTACATTCCAACGAATATGAACAAATGAGTTGAATTCGAACACTCGTGGAATAATTTGATCATAGGTCAATGATGTAAGCCTATCGATGAAAGAGAGGAGGTCTTCCATTGAGGCATGCAGGTCCCAAGGTACTAACTAGTTTCCAATTCAAATTCCTAGAAAATTTGTTGAAGTCAACAGGAAAAGGCCTATTGAAGGAGGGCCATGATGTATCCCTCATAATTGACACTAAACCGACATGGGAAGGTGATGTAAGATGGTGGATTAAATTAGTATGGACTAGAATGAGGTTGAAAGATGGTAATATTGCAGATGGTTGGTTTGAAATGAAACTTCCCGTAAACATTGCAAGGCATGAAAAATGACTTGGAAGCATTGACTCGACGAGTACGAATAACATAATGTGATAATAATAAGAGAAATATTCGACTGGAAAGTAAAAGTATAATGAAACATACAATTGGTATGAACTGGATATAAGAATATTACCCAACTATAAGATGAGACAAAAACATGTGCTACGTTCAATGGAGACAAAAAACAACTACAATAATTTTTTCCTAAAAAGCGTGAACCACTTCTTTTAATTTTCCCCCCACCATGATTGGTGAGTACCTTTTTGTTTTGTAATGATCTTGAGTAGGATAAAATATGCTCGATATAGGTCATCTTCTATGATTACCTCAACATATGTTTAATGAACTTGAAGAAGGATCAGTTCGGTCTCGTACGGGTCCTGGAGTTCAATTCCATATAAGTCCTTTGATGCATCATTTTATGAACCCAAAGTAGGTAAAATCAATGGTTCTTCATGTTTAGAGAGTATGAAAACAACTTAAATACAACTCCACGGATGTTCTTTTTTGTAAATTTAGTCCCCCAAGCACGAAAAAGTGTAAAAAAATACAAGGGATAAATCTTCTAGTCATGATTGACTAGAGTTAACCTTTTTTGTAGTTAGTTTTACAAGGTCGAAAATGGGGTAAACTACCACTAAAAAGACACCCTTTCAAACCTTTTAACGAGTGTGAAAAGAAAAAATATCACACGACAATATTTTCATGTCTAGGGAGTCTGAGAAGAGCTTAAAGGAGACTCCAAAGAGTTCATTTTTCTTATATGTTTTATGAGTCCAAAAAAGTGATAAATGTATACTCGATAACATATTCTCATGTATTCATGAGCATGAGAAAGAGAAAATACTAACCTTGGTAACCTATTCTCATGTATTTATGAGCACGAGAAAGAACAAATACTAAGCTTGCTAAGCTCATCTAGAGAAGAATACTAAGTTCTGATGGGAATGACCCCCAAGCCAAGATCACTCATAGCAATGGGTCTCTCTAGAGGTACTTTTCCCCCATCCTGATTGGTAGAAGCTAGTGTCTTAGCTCTAGCATGATGTCCAGAGGTTGGAGACTTTCCCCCCAAGAATTCTTTCCTCCGTTGACTCTTCTTATTTACCCATTTAGACTTCTGGATACTAATAGGAATATGTTCACCAGGTTGAGGAAAAGAAGAATCAAGTATTCTATCCAAATGAATACTTGACTCAAATGGAGGGGGGTATGTTTCATTTTTTAATGAGCTTGAAAAAGACAATGAACTATGCTCGTAAATACTAGGTACTACCAAAGGATCAAGTGATTCTATGGATTGTTGCACCTGAGTAGAAATCATATGTAATGTGGAAACCTTTGGGGCGTTAGGGGAAGGAAAGGAAAAATCCACATGAGGGATGAATTATTAAGGAGATATATTTCTACACTTGTATACTCAAGACTAGAATGTCCTAGAAAAAAATTATTCATTGGGGAATTATGGAGGTCTGGAGTGCAATAATCAAGTTGGTCAACAATCACAATTCTCCCTTGATGGGGAAATTGAAAAATGCAAAATACTGAAGAAGTGATGATAGTCATCACATAGAACCAACTGCGACCAATAAATAAATTATAATCCAAGGGTGCGTCAACCATTTCAATGTCAATAGAATAAATTTTACCCTTCAATTCCACAACAAAAGACTGCAAGAGTCTATGAGGTTGGAAACCACATCCATCAAACTATTTAAGGGTGGTAGGAGACTGGTGAAGTTTAGGAAAACCAATGGCTCTCCAGCAAGACAATGACATGACACAAGAGGAGGCTCCTTCATCCAATACAATGTGATGGATGTTCTTTCCTCCAACCATAACTTAAATTTGGAATTCTAGGTTGTGGGAAAGCCTCGGTTTAAAATAGTCCAGATTGAACATAATCATGTTTGATAACTCTCGATCCATATATCCAATGGTTGAAAACAAGGTTCTACGTTGACTTGGATAGTTCTGTATAACTTCAAGAGTTGACATAGCACAAAGTTCCTGCACCAAATATTCAACAACATTATTTTTTTGAGCGGAATGGGTACTTGTATTAAATGTTTCTTTTTGAATTGTGCCCTTGGGTGGGTGCAACACTAGGTTAGAAATAGGACTCTCAATCTAAAGAGGGGCATAAGATGGAGGAACAATGGAAGTGAAAGGCTTATCGGTAGCACCTCCATTGACATGATAATCTGGAGGAGTGTCATAAGTCCTAGATCTGGTCATTAGACTAACTCTCTCCTTACATATAAAGACACGAGCGGTGCTTGAGGAAGTATCCCCATGGTGGAAATGACCTACATTTCCCCCTTGCAGACAAGAAATATTTGTTGCAATGATTTGTTTCTACTGAATCGGGAAAGGGTCAGTTAACAATATGGGTAGGGAGGTACCTTTCATAAATTTACTTCCTTCCTCATGATGAGGCCAGTCCTTCATGTAGTGGTCCGCTGAACAAATCATGTAAGGAAAATTAGATTTTCTTTTTGTTTGGGTATCAAAAATATTTGTACTCTCCTACTGGTTAGAATATTTCTTAGATTTACCCTTGTTTTTCTTCTTTCCTCCAGGTTGTTGGGATGAATTGGATTGAACCTAATAGGAATATGTTGAAGGTTGTGGCTGCTTCATCTATGTGTTGGCCACTTCTAGGAGCTACACTCTCGGTTTCAAAATTTTGATCTTCGACCGCTCCTTCGTAAGAAACATTGTGTTGAGGTTCTTGAACTTCAGGATCCAAAATTTACATTCTGCAATATCCTTAGAGACCTTGGTCAGCCACCAAAAATATTTAACAATCCCTAAGCATGACTACAAAAATCAATGAAACACACCCCTAAGAAAAGTAAAAGCAATCAACCAAGCAATAATAGGTTCAAGGATCTTCTAAAGACATGATTTCAAGCTGCCAGTGAATATATGAGAAGTAGTTACCCCTACCACCACATAATATCCCTTCTCAGTGCAAGTAACCCTCGCTTAATAGGGATACCCTCCAAGGGTATTTAAAGTGTGATACGACGCTTGACCCAGGTACCATGGGATTCCCCCCACAATCACCTTTGTAGATATTTAGGAAAGGCCACTAAAGTTACCAACTTGTAGTCAGCCTCCATGGGGGTACAATCAATAGTCAGGACCAGACTTATGGGTAGGATATCAAAGTACGAAGTTCTTGAAGAGAACTAAAGACAAGTGGACCAGTAAGGCTCCCGAGGACCTCGAACGGATTAGATATTCATGAAGTTTCAAGACCAAATGAAACCAATAGCTTCTAAAGAAAAACCCCCAATATATGCTCTTTCCACTATGATTGGTCAATATTTGGAGGGGCAATATTTGCTTCTCTTCTTCACACAACCTTGTGTTTATCCCATGTGTTAGAGGGGGTTCCTGACTATGCCTATACGACAGTTGGAGTTTACCACTTTTTAGTGTTCTACAATCTATTTAGTAGTTTTAGACAATTTACTCACCTTTCCTAGTCCAAAGACCCTAATCATATGCTAATGTTGGTGTGCTATAAACCAAAAATGCCCAGTTGATTTTACTATCACGTTGGTTGATTTTGATGGTCGTTTTTAGTCAAAAGGTTCATGGAGATGAAACTAATGATGTGTGAGACTCGACTCCAATAGAATGAAAAAAGAATGAGATGCAATCATTTATTTTTTATGAAATATATCTATGAGAAGGAGAAGAGTTATATTCTTCTTGAAACAGGAAAGCACTCAAAATTATGCAACATTTTCAACTATGTCAAACTATCAAACATACATTTACAAAATCCAAATGCAAATGCAAGACTAGCTCATGCACAAAAACAGATTTCCTAAGAATGCAAACAACTATTTTTTAGATAATGTATGCAATGAAATATATTCAAATGAAAATACTTTTTTTCTTCTTTACTTTTATTGGAATGAAAGAGATCACTGTTTAACAAAAAAAATACGAAGAAAAAAGGGAATCAAACAAAGTGCACTAAAAAACTAGGGAGAACTGAAATAAACCAAGTGTGAGATAACTTGTTCAATCAAAGACTCAATAATATGTAAAAGAGAAAGAATACAATCACTCTTGACAATCCTCAATAACGAGTAGCAAAAACCAAAGATTCAAGCTAGGTTGTAGTAAATAAAAGAGTTTCAAGTATTGAAAAGACCAAATCTTTCTAAACAAGGAAACAAAGAAACCTAAAACAAAGCAACCTTTGCAATTTCAAGTTAACGAAAACACCAAATAAATCAAGTTAAAAATAATTATGAAATATTACGATATGAAGATCAGACTACTGGAAGGCTTGTTTGATCAAGGGATCTTGTTCATCCAAGGTAGCCATATAATTCTGTAAATTAAAGAATTTACAAACACAAGGAGAGGTAAAAAAAGTGATTGATTCCAATCTCTTATACAAAAAAAAGTAAAAAACAAACCCTAAGGACTTTTGGCTAAAGCCTCCAATCAAAGGACTAAGAAAAACAAGGGAAAAATTATTCAAACCAAGTAAAACAACAGATTAATGCTCTTATACCAAGGGAGACAGAGCATTGATAGGGGGGTAATGCTCCCCATAAGCCTATCAGGTGTTGGAGTTACTTCACACACACCTAGGATTTATTTTTTCTAAGGTTTTCCCTTGTTTATTAGTCATAATTAATCATTATCCAATCTCCTATATTTTAGGGGAGAATATTCCACCTGGAGAATATTCTCTTTCAGTTGACACTTCAATTTGATTAGTTGAGTTGAGTTTAGATGTTGCATTGGTTTTTTCACCATGCAACATTGGGATCATCACCAGCTAATGAAAACTTGCCTTAGGATCATCACCAGACTGGTGTATTACCCTTGATTTCCCGAGTTAACTCCTCACTACTCTATGTTCAGTCAGTTAACTGAAGACTAGTTGACTAGTTAACTCAGTTAGGTGGCAGTTCATTCCTGTAATTACCTGAGAGACTAGACTAGGTGGCAGTTCACTCCCATAATTGCTGGTTTGTGTCCAGATCACTCTTGACCACCACTATAATGCATTCTTTACTCATGTACCCTATATCTATTGTAAATTATTCACTCTTTGAGTGTGGAAATGGTTAATGAGAATTCTTTCATTCTTTCTCTCCTTCTTCTTTCTACAATTCTCTCTGCAAATTTGTGTTTTATTGTTTAGCTAGATCTATTATGTTTAGGTTAAACACATTTACATGGTATCAGAGCTGACAGACTTCTAAGAAAAATCTACACCAAATTATTTTTTGTAGGTATTGAAGATTGAAGAACGTAGAAAAGATGGAATTTATGTTTTACTCACTGATAATACTTCTCATGCCTTGTAACTATTTGGAGTGGAAGACAAAGATTCTACTTCTTCTTAGAAGTAGAGGCTTATACCAAATAACTATGGAAATGGAAGTAGAGCCTGATTCCGTTGATGGGAAAAATGACTTTCTCAACAGACAAGATATGGCCATAGGATTTGTCTTCCTGTCTGTTTCTCCAGAAATTATCCACCAAGTATATGATGACTCACAAGAATCAACTACAAATGAATTATGGACCATATTGGAGGTTTTATTCAGGAATAAACAAGATTGTGAATATTTCATGTAGGATGTTGAACAGATAGATCCAGAAGAGAAGCCATCAGAAGATCACACATTTTATTATGAAGAGTCTTTTACACAAGTGTTTGCACAAAATTGTATTCCATTAATTAAAGATTATGTATACTCCATTTCATATTTGTTTTCTGAAATTCATGTGGAAGATATATGGCATGCATCTTAGGAGTCTCATGCAGACACTTTTCCATGCGCAATGCATGCATCTCAGGAGACAAAAAGGGAGCCACACACATCAGACTCAATTATGATATTTTATGAACAAAATTTGCAAAAAATAATTGGATATTTGAATTCCTCTTAGGAAAATATCCAATTTCAAAAAAAAATATCATCCGAAACGGAGTCTGGGAACTGAAGTTATGATCATTTCAAAATCAACAAAATTTCAACGTTTTTCCGGAAACGGCAACACGGTTTTCAAAGTTTTATCCAAAATTTATTTGGATATTCTTCATTACAAGAAGATAAAGTGGATATGTGTGGACATATAAATGATGCATATACTTCATCAGATCTGTGCAGACATCTACATCTTCAACAAAATCTTCAACGAGCATAAACTTGCACATTTGTGAGGTCTTCTTGGAGTGAAGGACAAGGTTGCTTAGCAATTGTTTTTTGTTCCTTTTTAGCTTATTTTATTTTATGCATTGTAATTTGAGGGGGGGGTTTCCCATGAGGTTTTCCCTCTTTCCTCGTTTATTTCATTGTATCTTTTGTATTTGGGTACCTAACATGGCCTTGTTGTCAGGACCCATTCTTTATTTCCACCATAGTGATGTTTAGGGGTGGTGTTGGAGTTACTTCACACACACATAGGATTTATTTTTCCTAAGGTTTTTCCTTGTTTATTAGTCATAATTAGTCATTATCCAGTCTCCTATATTTTAGGGGAGAATATTCCACCTGAAGAATATTCTCTTTCGGTTGACACTTTAGTTGAGTTTAGATGTTGCATTGGTTTTGTCACCATGCAACATTGGGATAATCACCATATAATTCACACTTTCCTTGGGATCATCACCAAACTAGTGCATTACCCTTGATTTCCTGAGTTAACTCCTCACTACTCTATGTTCAGTCAATTAACTGAAAACTAGTTGACTAGTTAACTCAACTAGGTGGCAGTTCTCTCCTGTAATTGCCTGAGAGACTAGACTAGGTGGAAGTTCACTCCCATAACTACTGGTGTGTGTCCAGATCACTCTAGACCACCACTATAATGCATTAGTTACTCATGTATCCTATATCTATTGTAAATTATTCACTCTTTGAGTGTGGAAATGGTTAATGATAATTCTTTTATTCTTTCTCTCCTTCTTCTTCTTTCTACAATTCTCTCTACAAATGTGTGTATTATTGTTTATCTAGATCTATTATGTTCAGGTTCAACACATTTACATTTGGGAGAGTTAACAACACTCTGTGGGACACTCTGGGGAGCATTGATGCCTGGAAGTGATGAAAAAAACACAAAATGTTGCCTAGACTCAACATAGACCAGGTGAATGACTCCATAAACTTCTTGATGAAGTAGAGGGAAGTGGAATAGTCCAAAATCAAGAATCAAACAATATCGAATCACAAACAAGACTCAACAAGAACTATATGAACCAAGGGAATACTAGTCAAATTCGTTCCCCAGTGGAGCCACCATTTTTTTGTTGTGAGAAATTTCACCCCATGGATAGGCTGAACTCCCCTTTGGACCAATACCCTTTCTTTGGTCCAAATAAAGAAGTAAACAAATGCTTACTACTTCCTTTTAGATCTAATTCATTAACATATAGATATAAGGAGGGAGACTCATTTTGTTTTGCTAAGTTTATCCTCGTTACTTCATCCTTTTACTTCGCTGCTCCAATTTCTTCAGTGACCAAAGAGACCTGCAAAACAAGAGGCAACCAAACCTTTCTACTTCTACTATATCTTTTTAGGTAATAACTAAATCCATCTATACTCGATTTGACTTAAGAATAGACACTATCATGAGAAACATAATGAAAGGAAGGGGCCCACTTGATATTAAATGGAAATCCAAAAGAAGGGACTTACAAATCACATTCTGACACTACGGAAATCTTCTCCAAGATCTCTATTCCAACCCTTGCATGAATGTCTTGAGATCAAAATGGTGATGCTTCGATGGATTCCCTCCTACTTTCCCATGAATGGCCTTGTTTATATAACACTTGAGATATTTAATCACCATAACATTTCAAGGGAATGGTTGAGTATTTATCTCCTTAGGTTAAGATTTAGCTACCCAAAATGGAGGGAATATGGATGACTTGAGTGTATGCGTCATATTTTTACCATAACCATACCAAATAATTTTGGGATTTTCCCTTAGAAAAAGGTGGAATTGATCTAACTACACTAACTCTCTTCCATAACTAGCCACAGAGAATTAGTAACGCTTCCCCACAATTCATTAGGGAGTGTTAACGACCCCTATGCATGGGTAGGGGGGAATTGGTGGTAAAAAAAGACTTAAAATTTCGGGAAAGTGGGTAGGTTTCGAAATTTTCTCAATAATTTCTAATTCACCATGGCTTAGGGAGCACGACCAAAATGTAGTCATGGTGTCAATACTTATGACACTAAAAAACATGCATGCGACACTTAATAAGGTGCATATGACACTTTTCAAAGTGAATGCGACACTTAGAAAAGTGCATGCGACACTTAATAAGGTGCATATGACACTTTGTGAAACTTAAGGTGTGTAAAGAATGTGACACCTAAGTGTGACATTTTGGTGTGTAACATGGAGTAGAGGATGTGGATGGGTTTTCTGATGAGCCATATGGAGTAAGATTATTAGAAGGACCCCAAAACCTCTAAATGAGGTTGACGACACTAATAATATGAAGCATGAACAACTTCATGTCACGAGGAATAATCCTCCATATTTTAGAGAGGTATTGTACCTGTAATATGTATCTAACCAGTTCAGGTACCACTTTGTGACTAGTCATGGCACCACATAATCGATTCACCACCTATATCTGAACTCTTTGATCCAGTTTGTGTGGCATGTGGGTTCTATATACTTGAGGCTAGTCCTCTACCTCCTCCATCACCTCATCCTATATAGGGTGCTCATAAAAAACATATCTGTCAATATATACAAAACAATAGACAATAATAATAGGATAATTGAAACAAAATGTTGCAATAAATTACATGTTCATTAAATAAAACATAAAAATATGAAACTAGATTTATCAAAACATAATGATAATATTACTTGTCTCTTCTTGTGGATCAAAAATTATATATTAGATGTTTGGATATCCTCTCCAATCCAACCTCATGTATGGGTACTATACAATATTAAGTACATGATTGTCCTCACTAGCCAATAAATCATATAAAACCCTACCATAGTAATGGGAAACTCAAGTTGGCCCTTCCTAGGAAATAATTTCCCCCACATGTGCATATGCACATCAATCATAGGTCTATCAAGAATGATGGGTACTACTGGTAGAGTGGAACTAACCCTCTCAAAAAATAGTGTAAATAAATCTAACACTAATGGAAAGAATATCATCCCATGTAAAATGACATGACAATCATCTAATGCAAAACAAAACTGTCTCAAAAAAATATCATACCATCTAATAAATCAATCCCTATGCACTGAACTATATACATAATATAAAAAATAAAAAATAATGTACTTCCCATCATATATATATATTGTTATATCCCCAAGAGAATAAGACATAGGAACCTAACCTTCTCTCTACCAAATGAATGTATCTGCAGTTGACCACTAGGAACCTGGAACTCCATAGAGGAATGAACCTTCAGATGGATATATCTCTAAACATATTCCTACTACGTCTCATTTGCAACCCCATATGGTAGCTCAGGGAATTGGGGGAAATCCTCCCCCCTCCTAGAAAACCTAGTGATAAAACAAGCATTTTCCTCTGTGGGATGATACCATAGATCGGGACTGACCCTTAACCCCAGTCATCCATGAGCCCAACAATGGATCAACTATTGTAACAACAAATATTCCCCCTTCAGAGATGTACCCTCCTCATAAAATTAAGGATGCCAACATCCATCAAAAGGGCATGTGTTGGCTGTGAAATAGGTCAAGGTAACTGCTCCCTCTCCCTCTCCCTAACCTCACACTCATGCATGAATATGCTCATCTCGACCTGTTACTATTAATGTCATCTCTCTCATCATCGATGTCTTCAATTCAAATACAAATATTGTTACACACACACACACACTTATAGATAAAATAAATTGAAATTATAAAACACACACATTTAGAAATTAATTGTTTTTAAAAAAATCTGAAATTATTTTTTTTTTGCAAAAAAATATAAAAAGGTAATTGGTGCATCTAAAATAGAACCTATGCTCCAACAATGGTTCTCTATATCATACAAACACCACCACCATGAAGTGTTGTTACTAACACAGACCAGTGCACTATGTTTCTTGTCACACCAACATGTATTTTAGTGATTTATCCCATAAGACACACTGCAATGTTAAATTGTAAAATAATCATCCTGCTGTCATGCTCTTTATAACACCAATACATTTTTTCTACCTAAAGGAACCATAGGTTAAATTATTTCATTCCAGCTTAAGTGGTGCAATGTGTTAATATGAAAAATAAGGGATTCACTAGGAAACCAATATGATATCATGTCCATTCATATTGGGGTTGGAGAAATCAACGAAATGACTAGGAAATATATTGGCTAATATTAAGGGAGGGGGGGTGGTGTTTAATAGTATAGAGGAATATAGGTATTTGGGGGGCGAGT
>CBVK0101108453.1:0-11551 GCA_900067695.1 Picea abies | reverse complement strand
CACAGCTCGCACACAGATTGGCATTCAACACTTAATAAATGATTTATAGATGCATAACAACTCACTGTTATGCTTAGCACATAAATTTAGAAATATATATGAAATTTGTCAATACACAAACTAATTGATATATATTAATAATTTTGGCGCTTCAGCTTCAACAACTTATGCTGATTTTACAGACACAAAGCTTGTGCTCTAAAACTTTTTCAACTCCTCAACTGCTGTTGTTTTCTTCTTCAGGACTCTATACTATGTACATCTATGCATGTGTATTTACACTGACTAACATATATGGGTAAAGATCGAGACTTCTTAGCTAATCCACTTAACATTTAAGACACAAATAAATTCCAGTGAATTTTCATCTACTTAAGTGGACTAAATAAATATTAAGATGGACTTCATTTAATAACTCCCCTATTTTGGGACTAACTAAACTATGTTTACGTAAAGTAAGAGAAAACTAAATAAATTGTAGTTGCATACTAATAGACTAAGTGTAGAGATGTAATGCTCACCCACCTGTAATTACTATTTTGAACACTCCCCCTTAATTATAATGAGGTGAGATTTACATGCCACAAAAATTTACATCAAAATTTGAATTTTCTTGAAGTGTCAATCATCTGTTATTGCGCAGATGCTGAAATGCATCTCTTGCTAATGTTTTTCTAAAAATATTTTTGACATGTTCTTTTGACATCCAAAATTGTAAACATATTACTTTGTTATTCACTAATTTTATGATAAAATGATACCTTGTATCAATATGCTTGTTTTTCTTGTGAAACACATGTTATTCACCAATTCTCTGATAAAATGATACCTTGTATCAATATGCTTGTTTTTCTTGTGAAACACATGATTCTTTGATAACATGATGGTTGAATTGTTGTCACGGAATACTCTTGTAATATGTTTGGTTTTCTTGTGAAACACATGATTCTTTGATAACATGATTGTTGAATTGTTGTCACAGAATACTGTTGTTGGTTCGTGTTGTTCCTGCATCAAATCTTTTATCATTCTTCTCATCCAAACTACTTGACAAGCTACAACGTACTCTACTTCTGCTGAAGAAAGAGTCACTATGGGTTTCTTCCTTGATGTCGATGATACCATAACTATTCCGAAATGAAATGTGTACCGGAAGTACTTTTCATTTCATCTCTGTTGCCTCCACAATCATTGTCAGTGTATCCAATAAGTTTGAAATCTTCTGAAGTAGAATATCTAATGCCAAAATCTTTTGCTCCAATCACATATCTCAGGATTCTCTTTCATGCCTTCCAATGTGATTCTTTTGGAGTTTCCATGAACCTTGAAATCAAGCTCACTCCATACATAATATCAAACCTTGTTTTTGTTAGATACATAAGACTGCCTACCATTATTTGAAACAGTGTGGGATCCACCTTGGACCCTTTATCTTCCTTTCTTAACTTCAATCATGTTATGACAAGTGTTGGGGCTGCGTTTGAATTTATCATATTGAATATTTTAAATATCTCATGCACATAATTAGATTGTGAGATAAATATACCCAAAAAATATCTCATAAATCCTAAATCAATGATTTCAAATTCATCCTCCATGACTGAATTGAATTCTTCTATGACAAAATCACCCGTAAAAATCAAATCATTTAGATATAAGAAAACAATTAACATGTTACCTTGTTGATTTGCTTTGATGTACAATGTTGGCTCACATTCACTTCTCTGAAATCGATTATGTGTGAGGTAGGAATCTATGCAACTATACCAAACTATGAGATATTTGTTTAATCCATACAATGCCTTCTTCAATCTATACACTTTGTTTTCTTATCCTGAAACTTGGTATCCTTGTGGTTGTTCCACATACAATTCTTCTTCTTCTAAATTTCCATTGAAAAATGTTGAATTTACATTCATTTGATATACTGGCCATCTGTTCTCCACAACAATGGCTAACATAGTTCTGACTGTGTACATGCGTGCAACTAGTTCAAATGTTTCATTGAAATAAATTCTAGGTTTTTGAGCAAAACCTCTTGCAACTAACCTTGCCTTGTGCTTCTACACATTTTCATCTGCATCTTGCTTGGTTTTATAAATCCACTTGACACTAATCACATCCTTGTCTTCATGCGCATCTACCAATTTCCATGTTTGATTGTTCTTTGTGCATATGATCTCTTCATTCATGGATTGTGCCCGTATGTCATCTTTGACAACTTCTTCATCTTTGTGAAAAAAGAGAAAAAACATAAATGAATTTGTTTTTTCCTCATTATAGATGTTGCAGAGACTTCTTGTCTTCCTTGGTAATAATATTGCTAATGTTGGATCTCGAGATGTAGATCTAGTTGGACTACTTACTAGACTTTGTTGCACTCTAGGTGTAGATTGTACACCTGTTGATATTACTGGAGTAGTTTGTACTGGGATTTGCATCACAGTTGTAGAAAGAACTTCGCACTGGCTTGTACATGATGTTTGAACCACTTCTTCTTTTGTGTCATCATGTCCAATAGTATTGACAATTCTGACTGTCTTCTCTACACTTCCATCCCATACTGCATTCTCCATAAGCTGAACATTGTTGTTGATTATGACCTTTCTAATGATAGGGTCATACAACTTGTATCATTTTGTTTCTTTAGAGTATCCAACAAATATACATTTTTGTCCTTTGTTGTCCATCTTCTTTCTTAGCTCATCTAGAACATGTGCATATGCAACAAAACCAAAATCTTTTAAGTGGGCCACATTATGCTTCATACCTGTCTAGGCTTCTTGAAGAATTTTGTTCTTCACACTCTTTTTCAAAAATCTATTCATAATGTATACTGCAGATGCTACTACTTCATCCCAATACTCATTTGAAAAATGTTTAGCTGACAACATACTGCATGCCATTTCCATGATGGTTATGTTTTTTTCTTTTTGCAACATCATTATGTTGTGGTGTATAACACGTGGTGAATTGCTTGTAGATGCCATGAACTTTGCAAAAGTTATGAAATTATGTTGAAATGTATTCTCCTTCTCTATCATTTCTTAGACACTTGATGTAATAACCACTTTGGTTCTCCACAAGTGATTTAAACTGTTGAAAACAACCCAATGCATCAGATTTATGTTTTAATAAATCAATCCATTTCTTATTAAGAAATCATCAATAAATGTTAGAAAATATGTAGTGCCTCCTATAGATGGTGTTTGCATTGGACCACAAATTTTTGAATGTATTATTTCCATTGGACCTTTTTCTCTGTATGACTTTCCAACTGGAAATGATTCTCTATGTTGCTTTCCAAATATACACCATTCACATATTCTTTTTGTTTTTTCAATCAATGGTAAACCTTTTACCATATCCTTTGTATGTAGCATCTTCATACCTTCAAATTTCAAGTGTCCAAATATGAAATTCCACATCTAGGAATCATCGTGCACTTCAGATTGGAAAGTTTACCGCGTCTCTATGCTATTTTTTCCTTTCATGATACTGCGTGCACTATTTTCTTTATTGGAATTGTACGCACTTTCTACTATAAATGCAGTGTCTAACTGTGCATATTTTTCTTTACCAACAGCTAGTGTTGTATTTTTCTTCTTGGCTGGCTTCAATCTCAATGGGAACAATATGTTACTTTTCATTTGAATTCTCACAATAAGTCGATTGCTTGGATATCTATCCATAATCAAATAGCAATTATCTTCCATGTAGATTCTGTATCCTTTCTATAATAAGTGTCCTATGCTCATGAAATTAAGATTTAGAATAGAACATAATATACATCTGGCATAACCTTTTGTTCTCCTTGCTTAGTTAAAATGTTTATACTTCATTTTCCTAAGGCAATGGCTTGGATATTTGTTCCAAGTGTAACCTTGGTTTGGATTGACTTCTCCAAACTAGAAAACAATTATATGTTCCATGTCATGTGGTTACTGAAACCTGAATCTAAATACCATATGCCACATGAACTTGCTTGAGAAACATTGCATTCAACTAGTGATACTATAGGAATTTCTTCAACATGCGCCATAAAAATAAGGTTGGAGAGATTATTTGCGTTGTGTGACTGATCTTGACGTCGGTTGTTCGGATTATGCAGTCTCTTTCTGCATTCATGTGTATAATGTTCATACTTTTTACAGTAATGGAACTGAATATTTTATTTGTCATCTCTCTGACCACTTGGATGATTGGTAATTTTTTTTTTGACCTCTTCCACCATTATTTACAAGACTGTTAGTGCATCCACTTCTGAAATAAATTCTTCCTCTGCCTCTAGAATTAGCTCCCCCCCTTCCTCTTCCATAAATTATAGATGACTGCACAGAAAATTTATTTTCTAATGACATACTTGACCTATTCAATCCGTGTCCATGATTAATGAGGGAAGCTTGTAGTTCATCTAGGCTAAAATGATTGAAGTCTTTGTTCTCTTCTATAGTCACGAAAAGGGTATGAAATTTAGGAGGAAGAGTCTTAAGTACCTTCTCAAAGACTTTTATGTATTCTATGGTCTGACCATGAGACTTAATCTAATTTATGAGGAAAATGACATGGGTATAAAATGAATCTACTGAATTTGTATCTTTCATTGACTTCAGCTATAAAACATTCTGCTGACTTTACAGACATAGAGGTTGTGCTCTCAGACTTCTTTGTCTACTTATTTTTTTTTGTTTTCTTCTTCATGACTATATCGTCTCTACCTATCTGTATGTGTATTTTGTCTGACTATAGTATTTCGACTGACTACAAATTCAAACATATATGGGTAAAGACTGAGACTTCTTACATAAGCTAATCGACTTAAAATTTAATACACAAATAAATTCAAATGACTTTTCATCTACTTAACTGGACTCGAAAAATATTAAGATCAACTTCATTTAATAACTCCCCTACTTGTCGAATGACTAAACTAAGTTTGCATAAACGTAAGATAAAACTAAATAAACTGTAGTTTCAAAATGATAGACTGACTAACTGACAGACTCACAAATTGACAAAGACGTAAATCTCATCGATTTGTAATTACTATTTTCAAGGGCACGCACAACACCTCTAATTGCATCTGCAATCTCCTCTAAATATCAACAATGCTCTTTAGCCTTATCCCACCACTACATTTTCCTACCTCCTCTATACAAATGATTCCAAAAACACATATCTTCATTTGAATGCACGAATGCCACATTTTTCAGTGTGTGTGTAGTTTACAGATTGTGTGGAGGTTTCCAAAAATGAAGACCTTCATTGGCATGCAATACTTCCATGTTTTGGGTGTGGCATAGTTTACTAATTGTGGAAACAATGCTCTGCACCATACTCCCTTTGTTTTTGAAAAAATATGAACTTCCAGGTTCAGAGGTATTGCACTCTAGTTACCTCAACTTTCTCCACCTATCACACCATCACTCACTCTCGACAATGTTCCATTCATGCACTCTAAAATTCCACATCTAATATTTCATTATGTCCATATATTTTTCATATCCATAAGTCAATATTGAATGATCCCAATCCACTCGGGATAATATGTCAAGTGTACCTAAGGTTCCAACACATTTTCATCTACAATCATTGCTTCCAATTTTTTTTTCATATCAGCAATGAAACTCTTATGTATGGAGTCAAAGCTCACCATACATAGAAAAATCTTCTCCTGAATTTCTATGGAAATATTCCCCATGATGGTTCTTCAATCAACCATGTTGTGAATGAAATTTACATATTTCAAATCCAAGAGATATATCACATTCCCCACTTCTTCTTTTCCTTTGTGTTTTGCAACTTGAAAATCAGCCTTATCTTTAGTGGTTTGATCCTCTGTAATATCCTCCTCTGAGAAGTATTTATCGAGAATATTCTTTCCTTCTCCAATGCTCTTGACCAAGGTTTCCACAAACTTTTTTGAAATGCAATTTGTAGCATCGTTCTTCTCCTCACATTTATAAACATGTTTGTAAGTCTCTACATGGTTAATCATCTTAGCCTCTTCTTGCATGATCTGAAGAACACACACATTCTTTGTTTTTGTAGACTCTTTTTCAAGTGATTCACCTTGTTCTAGGTACAAAAAAAATATCCACAGCTAAGATCCCCTCTAAAATCTTGCTCTTTTGAATTATTTGATTTTCTTCCTTCTCCAATGTCCTTGTTTTCCCTTTTATGGATTGTATCTCTTATTTTATTTGTTGTATTTTTTCACACTATTTTATTAGTTTCCTTATCACTTGTATTTACTTCTTGATCCACTCTTTCTCTTGTTGTCTCACCCGCTTCACCTTTTCCATTTTTAATCTTTGTTGCAATTTAATCAATCTCTCTTTGTATTGTCAAAAACTAAATCTCTTAGATTTGTTTCATAGCCAATTAATTACTTACGAGTAACAATAAAAAATCCAATGTATTACCCATACATAAAAATAATGCAACTATGTGCAATCTAGTGCTCCTCCAAGCACACTTAGTTCTACTCTCGGACTAACTCATTGGTGAAGTCTCATCGGATACCTTAGGTTGTTATAGGTACAAATATGGATTGATTTCAAGGCACTTGCAAGTACATACCTACACAAGTATTTATTTCAATGATACCAAATTGATGCAGAAATAATGGGGATAAAAACCTACAATCAATTCGAACACAAAGAATTTAAAAAGAGGTTAACATATAAATCGAATGCATAGGAACCATTCATTGTTAAAAACACAGAACTGGAAATATGCAACTGTTTTCACTTGTATCTAGTCCAATGCAGACACAGACACACTCTATTTTCAATTTAATGAATCAAATACCAACAACATACAACCCAATAACAAAGTCACTCTCCAAAATTCAAACAAAATCATCAATGTACTATAGATAACTTACTACCATGCATAAAATATATATGATCTCTCTATTTGGATAAAACAACTAAAGCAATTACATCTTTAGAACCCATAGGTTTGAGTACACCGAAATAACTATTGGCCCACAGGGCACAATATGGACAATTAACCAATTTGCAATTCCCTCTGACATGCACAACTAGCACACAGACCAAATGATTGGCATTCAATCCATTTTCATTGTCTTTTGGCATGCACAACGGCTCTAAGCGCATATGAAATATCCTCTAAATATCAACAATGCCCCTAAGCCTTCTCCTGCCACCACTATTTCCTACCTCCTCTATAAAAATGATTCCAAAAATATGGATCTTCATTTGCATGGAAAACTTCCACGTTTTGGGGTGCGTGTGTAGTGTACATATAATGTGGAGGTTTCAAATAACACAAATCTTCATTGGCATGCAATACTGCCACATTTTGAGCATGGTATAGTTTACTGATAATGGTGAAAATGCTCAATGTCATACTCCCCCCCTTTTTTTTAATTCTAAGCTTCCAAGTTTAGAGGTGTTGCACTCTAGTTTCCTCAGCTTTCTCCACCTATCGAACCATGAATCACTCTCCACAATGTTCCGTTCATGCACTCCAAAATCCCACTTCCATTATTTTTCTATGTTAATAGATTTTTCATATTGATAAGTCAATCTTGAACTATCCCAATCTTCTTGGGATAATTTTTCAAGTCTCTAATGTTCCAACATGTTTTCCTCTACAATCTTCACCTCCAAAATTTGATTCATGTCCGCAACCAAAATCCTCTGTATGGAGTAAAATATCACCACACATAGGCAAAGTTTCTCCTCAGTTTCTATGGAAATATTCCCCACGATGGTTATCCATTCATCCATGTGGTGAATTACATGTACATATTCCATATCCAAGCGATAGATCATGTTATTGACTTCTCCTAGGCCTTTGTTTTTTGCAACTTGTAAATATATCTCATATTCAGTGGATTGATTCGTTGTACTCTCCTTCTCTAAGAAGTATTTAGATAAATCCTTCTTGTCTTCTCCATTTCTCTTCACCAAGGTTTCCACAACCTTTTATAACATGCAATTTGCAATGTCATTCTTCTCCTCGCATTTATAAACATGCTTGTAAGTCTCTTCATGCTTACTCTTCTTAGTCTCTTCTTGCATGCTCTAAATAGCACACACATTCTCCATTTTTGTGGATTCTTTTTCAAGTGCTTCACCTTCTTCTGGGTAGAAAAATTAATCCACAGACAGACACACTCTATTTTAAATTTAATGAATCAAATAGCAACAACATACAACCCAACAACATAATCACTCTCCAAACTTCAAATAGAAACAACAATGTACTACAAATAACTTACTACCATACATAAAATCTCTATGATCTATCTATTTGGATCAAAACAACTAAAATAATTACATCTTAATACATTCACATCCAAGTACATTGAGATAACTATCAACCTAGAAGCCACAATATTAGAATTCATCCAATGTGCAATTCCCTCTGGCATGAACAACTTGTGCATAGACCAAGTGATTGGAACTCAACCTGTTTTCATGCCCCCTGGCATGCACAACACCTCTAAGTATGTCTACAATCTCATCTAAATCTCAAAAATACTCATGAGCCTTCTCCCTCCACCATTGTTTCTTACCACCTATATACAAATGATCTTCATTTGCATTCAAAACTGCCACATTTTTGGGAGCATGTGCAGTTTATAGATCATGTGAAGGTTTTTAAAAAATGAGGACCTTCATTGGCATGCAAGACTAACATGTTTAGGGTCGATGGTATAGATCATATTTTTTTATTTAAATAAGTTAAATTTGGTAATATTTTGAAAGGTAGTTAGTTTGAGTTTTGTATAATATAAGTTTCATGGATTTTAAACATTGTCTCAGGAATTTTATTCCATCTGAAATTGATCCAAATATTAAAAAAATTTAATTAAAATTTCAATTTGACTTAAATAATTTAAGCAATTAAAATTGTTAAATCACTGATGAAAAAGTATTGCCTAATGTACTACTACTATTTGATTTCCTTCCTATCTGATAGGAAGGAAGTACGAGGACCTAATGTGTTTTTTAATGGGAGGTTCTTTCTCAAATTTTTGTCGTCTATCCTTATCCAATAAAATACTGCCACCTATTTGACACATTGGAAATTATTACATGATGTGTTTGGTCGTCAGGTTAAACCATTGGTGGATGCATCATCCTCTCATGCCACTGAATTGGTCTACATGTTCAACCATTAGTAGCTTCATCGTCCTCACCTTCCATCGAATCCAATTGTTAGCCACCTCTTCCTTCAAATTAGCCAGCGTGAAGGAATGGGTGGATTGTTATGTCTACATTCATCTAAACACCAACTCCTTGCAATGTCATAATGAGATTCAAGTTCAAACTAGCATTTACTGATGTCTTTTATGGTACACCAAAATCATATGATAATTCATTTCATGTTTAGTGCAAAACATATAATTACATACATAGATTATGCATTACAGTTTAATCTGATTTAGTTTGATTAATGTCCTCGTCACTTGTAAGAACCCTTCAATCTCATATGCTACTCATTTAGTATAGTCTTAATGTTTATATATTATGGAATGTCATTATAGTTCAAACAAATCATCCATGCGGTCCCTCTATTGACTTATATTTCAATTTTTACAGGTTTGTGGAAGTACCTAATTAGGTTTTATTGTCAACAAATGGGTGTTGTGATGTTCTTACTTACAATTTCATAATGGAATAACTTTTATGGTGGACGAAATGAGGATGACATGAGTGATTATGTGATAATGAAATGAGGAAAAATATTACTATGAATTCATTAAGGTAAATCATACAATAAGAGATGTAGATGAGACATTGAGATGCCCTTTGGACCTCCTTCAACATTGAAGAGGAACACGTGCAAGGGAGACGGGATTTGAATCTTCAAGAAGTCACATGATGCTTGAGTAAATTTTAAATATCACCTTAAAGATGTGGTTGATCCACCAATACCACGTATAATATAATTAAAGTAAGAGGTGTTGTAGGGGCCAAGTTTGGAGGAGTTAATTGTATGGCCCTAGATGGGCATAATTGTCAATAAACATGGGACAATGGTGGATGGAAACTATATTGGTGCTTGTAATGGAAAAATTAAGGATATATTTTTTGGTTTTCATCATATTAAAGGTCATGCTTCATAGAAATATGAAGGAAATCTATCTTAAGTTTATCCTCGAGTTAAACAAGGATTGGAAAAGAGATTATGATCACATTTCTTTCAAAAGGTTATTTTTCTAATGATCTATATGGATGGGTTCTGAAAACTACAATTATGGAAGTCATATTGGAAAATATTTTTGTTAAAAGGTTGATCTTAAAACATCAGTGGTCCAAGGAGGCCACCTAGGGGAATGCCCACCTGGGGCGCACAAGTCAATCACCTAGTTGCAACACTTATTCACCTTTTAATGATGAATTAAATATATGTAAAATAAATGGTTCCCTTGGTATATAAGGTGATCCAAGACTAAAATAAGTATTCTTACCTTTTCTTATGGAGCTATGTATCTTGGTTGTTTTCTTTTCTGAGTTTGCATTTTACATTTAGGACAATTTCATTTTTTGGGTTTTTTGAAAGAATAACCAATGCACCTTCCTTCATGGATGCCTCCTGGTGACTCTGTTTTCCATGCTTCCACCTCTGAGAGAAATATTATATCATTATCTAGCCACTCTCTCAGGGAGAAAATCATTTCCTTCGAGTTTTTATGAGGCAGAAGGGAGGGCACACCAACTGCGGTTTGTGCCTTTGTTGGTTTCTTCTTTGTGGGAATGAAGTGAGTGCACCCTCTTCCATGGGTGGGAATGAAGTGAGTGCACCCTCTTCCATGGTTGCACTGGGCTTCTCCTAGTAATCCTCAGAGGTCATTCTGAGATCGCCAAAACCTCTTGGCCACTCTCGGGTCACCCCGATCTGGATCCCCATTTGCTTGGTCACCCAAACTAATGGTGCGCCCCTGTTTAGATTTGCGCCCTTGAGGAGTGTTTTTGTTCAGAAGTCGAAATATGGCTTGCGTGGTCACCTTCTCCTATAGATCGCATTATTGGGCATATCAATTGGTATCAGAGCCTCAATATCAATGGAAAATCTTCCAATCTTGAAGATTGAGCCAAATGTTTTTGGGGTTTTCATGAAATAATCCATAGTTTTCCCATTCCAGGGTTTCCATTTTATGCAAGAACCTCCATAGATATCATAATCCCAAAGGTTGCCCACATCTCCATTTCCATAGAGAAGATTTCCACATATCTGTCCCGCTAGACCAGTTCAAGATCTGTTGCCTGAGGGTTTTGAGTCCACCATTCTCAAAACAGAGTCCTATGTTCAGCATTGCAACCTAGGGGTTCCTTTTCTCTTTAGTTGGCCTCACAATGCCTCCACACAAATATCCTTTGGCATTCGACTTAGATTCCAACACATCAAATCTCGTTCAAGATCTTGCCTCCATCCTCAATGAGCTACTCAGAATGTAACAACAAAACAATCCATATCCATTATAGTTGGACACTCAAATCCAACTACCCAAGTTTGTTGGGAAAACCAATGGTGAAATGGTGGATTCTTGGATCCATAGCCTATCCAC
>CBVK0101108450.1:0-10842 GCA_900067695.1 Picea abies | reverse complement strand
TGTTTTCTTGTTGCAACCACTTAACCCATGACTAACCACTTTGACTGGTCAACTTCTTCTAGGAACTTCTATAATGATTTGACTTATTTGACCTTCTAGATAATTCATGAGGGTTCTCCAACTTCACATGGCCATAACTCTCTAACCGTGAGGAGTTATGTGACATTCCAAATATCACCGGAAACAACATGATGCACATTATACATATAGAATAGTCTCACTTGAAAATTCATTGATCTTCATTACATTATTCCTTAATCAAACTGTACATTGTTGGGGATACCAAACCACTTAACCATTTGGACTTCACAAAGCATCTTCCCATGAGGGCTTTCACCATAAGGGGACCACTTTGGAGTTCATCCATTTGGTTCTTCCTATCAACCATTACATGACATCAATGATCAACCTTTACATTAATGACAACACATCACTATGACACCTCATGACATCATCCCTCTGACATCAATTACATCCATGACCACATGATCCAACCCATGACCACATGATCCAACAATCAATACATCAATGATACAAACACATTACTAGGGCAATACTTGACATCAACCCTTTGACATCAATGAAAACATAATACAACATGAAGCTTTATTTGTCACGAGTCCCCCATTTTTAAGATCATATATCCTAGAAAAGGGTGTGTACTTGAGTTAAGGAATTTGTCCTAATTTGGGTAGGGGACAAGATGATTAAGTGACATGTGCACTATATTATCTTTACCAACACTTACTTCTACTAGTAGAGTCCAAATAAAAAAAATCTATAATTGTATGTTTTAACTAACCTAGACCCATTGGTTGTTCCTATAAATCAATATGAAAACCTCATGCTCAACTGTACAATCAAGATAACAATGGCATTGACAAAGAATGAGTTTAGTTAATTTAAAATAAATCTAGTAATAGTAATATGGTTATATCCTAAAAGGATATCTTGCCAAGATGGCAACCTTTGGTACGTTTCCACCCAATAAATCGATGACCTTGACTTCCAGCAAGGACATGGTGTGGCCCTCCCAATACTTCTTCTCTCAATACAAACCATGAGAGTGTGTTACCCACCTCCCCTTTGGAATCCCTAGGTGACCTAAGACCATGAGGAGTCCCGAAAATTCCCAAGTTCCATACTCTATAAAATTGGTTTCATGCATCACCAATGAAAATCATAACAATTTTGAATTATTATGAGGTCTTAGCCAAAGTGGATGAAAATTATAATGAAGCATGTGGGGTATTTCACAATAAAACAATTTAATATTAGCTTTTGTAATTAACTATGCAGAGTGAGTGACTTATGGATGACACATATCCCATGTGCATTAGTCATAATGACCAATTTATCATGAACTTGAATAATCCATTTAACACTCATTACATTAGGTGATGCTCACATGAAATATAATTTTTTGTAAATAACTATGTAGAGTGTGTAATTTATGGATGACCCATCTCCCATATGCATTAGTCATATTGAACAATATATCATGAACTTGAATATCCATTTAACACTCATTATATCAAGTGATGCTCACATGGGTGAATAAGTGGTATTCAAACTAGCAAAACGAATTGGATGACATCAATCATCGCCTATGAGACTTGCACCTTGTAAATAAGACTTATTAGGAAAGTCATCCATCCCAAGACTCCTCTAGTTCAAGAACACTTAACCATGGATTTTTTACTCATAGGAAATCCCACTTAACTTGCTACCCCATTTTCAAAACCTTAATAATTGTTGTGCCTTATGAAATATTCATTTAGAGATCTTCAAAACCTTAATAATTGTTGTGCCTTATGAAATATTCATTTAGAGATCCCTTGACTATGGAGGGATTTGGTAGTCCAACATATGAAATATCATTTGTTGAGCTTAATTATGTAAAGTACTTTATTCATGCATGAACCATATCTCATGATCATTAGTTATAATGATTAATTTCTCATAAGATTGAATAGTCCACTAAACAATCTTTGCACAATTGATGCTCATAGGGGTGAAGAAGTGGGATTGAAACTAGAAAATGAATTGCATCGCATCAATGATCAATTCTAGCACTCATACCTAGTAAACATAGTGTATGGATTAAGTCATTAATTCATGACCCATATCCCATGAGCAATAGTCATTCATGAATGACTTAATCTACATGGTTAATCCCAAAAAATGGTATTTCAATGCTAATGAATATGAGATGGAATCTATTTTATCCCATAGGGCTAGCTCATTCGGTCGTCATCAATGTTGTTGGACAATTGGCTAGTTTCATGCTAGTAAGTTCCAACTCGAATCCCCTAGGTTAGGCACACTAGTATATGTCGATGGGTTTACTAGGGATGCCATCCATGAATGTGGGGAAGCATCCCTTCAATTTACCCATACGAATTTCTTCAAAATATATATATATGGAATATGTTTTTATTATTTCTAAATGAAGGAAGAAACATATAATGCGAGGGGTCTAATTGATCCCCCACACCCCCCCTCCCCCCCAAAAAAAATAAAATAAAAAATGGCCTATAGAATAAGTACTTTCTTTCAAAATCTTGATGTTTAGTGTCTTAGAAAGTGAAAATCATTGTTTTTTTTGTTAAAAATGGATCTATTTTTTTGGGAGCATGTTACTATTGTTATGCCAATCTATACAAATGAGGAAAAGGATAGAGTGGAAACTTTTGTCTCTCCTAGCTTGCTTTGTCAATTATCGGGTGGGGGATTGAATCCTTATGAAGATTAGGTTATATTTTGTTGAATTTAGATGATTGATTATTGGGCCTAGAAAACATTTATGCGTCCAATTATGCTAAAGAATAAATTATTTTCTAGAAATGGATGATAAGTGAACTAACAAAATCTCACTAGATAGTTTATGGGGATTTTAATATGGTTTATGCACAAAAGGATAATGAGGGCGTATTGCCCATTATAATGTACCATGAGGAGAAATATAAGAAAATGGCATGGTCATAGGATCACAGTAAAAGATAATCTCACAAAGGAAGCCAAATGTATAGTGGGGAAATTAGATGGGGAATAAAACTCCATTGTCAAAATTAAAGTCTTAGTCAATGGTGGCTTATCAGGTTGGTGAAAGCGAGTAGCTAATATAGCCCCAACCAAGGTTGAAATCCTACCAAGTTACATGCTCATATTTGTGCTCACACTTTTGGATGCACACCAATGCATGTGACAATGGTTAGGTCTAGGTGCAAGTCCTTGGTGAATTTGGTGGAGGAGATACCCCCACTCATGACTTCTACGCCTAAATAAATTGAATTTAATGATGTTAATGGTTCCCCCTAACCTCCTCATGAAAAGAGAAGGCTAGTTAAAACAAAAATTAAACTTGCTATGCCTCATACAATCAAAATCAATAAATGTTGCAAATAAAAAGAGGACCATAGTCATATATATAAAGTAATAATCTCAATTGAAACTTCCAAACATTTTGTAGAAGTTAATATTAGATGTGACTTGGGATCACGAACAATGCAAGACAATATCAAGATATGTGAACTAAAGTGGGTCAACCTTATCTTGATAATGATAAATTTGATTTTTGAGGATTACAAAACTAATTTAACATGCACAGATAATAATAATTGTGCACAATTAATTAGCACAGTACACCAACATCCCCCATAAGATTAACTTGGATATGGTGAAGGAAGGCGTTATTAAATGCAATTCCCTTGTTAGCATTGGTATTTGACTTGCACATACAAAATTGTGTTATCTTCAAAATGCATTAAAAAGTGGCCTAGTTAGTAAGGAAATGGTGGAATTTCCAAAAAGTTTGGTAGAATGACATTTTTCCTTGGTTTAAATGAACTATGCACATTTCTATTCAAAGGAAGCACGAACATGCTCAAAGAAGGCCAATACCAATGCGACAAAATTGATAGGGTCAAACTTGATCACGACATACATTATCCTTGACACATTCCACTTTGATCAATGATGGTGTGCCCAAAGCACAAACATTCCTAGATTGTTCTAGAATGTGCACTTATTGTCCATAGAAAAACCCTAAGAGGAACCCTAATCATATAGGAAAGGATCCTTTACAAATTGATATGAATCCTTTATTGGACATTGTATTGAACTTATGCTATAATGGTTCTTCTCAATCAAAGGGTTGCACCACTTTCTCCTTTGCTTCTAATTACCCACATTACTTAAGGAAGATTGAGAGGAAGACTTTGAAGACCACGATGTAAGATAATTAGACTATAGAAAGCCTTAAGAGGAATGAGCCATGCCATTTTTAGTATTGGGGTAATAAGAGGTCGACAGTTAATGGTTTAGGTTATGAGGGTTTGTGGATTAGGTGTCATGAAGTTTGGGGGTAATGGGCTAGGTGTATTGGGGTTAGGGTTAGGGTTATAGGGGGTTGGTGGGTTAGGGGTTTTGGGGTTATAGTTAGGTCTAAGTATAATGGTTTAAGTGTTAAGGGATCATGGTTTATTATGCTAAGATGTAACAAGTTAGGTGTCAAAGAGCTCAGGTTAGAGGATTTAATGTGTTAGGTCTCACAAGGTTCAAAGGTAATAAGAAGGTGTAAATGTATTGTGGTAAGGGGGCTCAATGGGTTAGGTGTCAAGTGATTTCAATTAAGTATAGGGATAATGATGAGATGGTTTAGTGGGTTAGATGTTAAGGGGTTCAATGTTAGTCATTTAAGTGTCAAGAGATTATGGTTAGAGGGATTAGTTGGTTAGGTGTTAGGGGGTTTAGGGTTAGCAGGTTAGGTGTCAAAGGGTTAGGGTTAAGGGAGTTATTCAATTAATTGTTTGGGGTTTGGAGTTAATGGGTTTGGTGTCAAGGGGTTAGGTTTAGTGGGGTTATTGGGTTAGGTATCATGGGGTTCAAGATTAAGGGGGTTAGTTTTTTAGGGATCAAGGGACTAGGAAGTTAGGGGGGATGGGGTATGTGGGTTTGAATTAATATATCATAGTTTTCTTAATTATCAACTTCTTTTGCAATGGGCCTTGAATAATGTCACCAATTATACAAAACTATGACACTAATAATGACAATGATTATCCACCATGTTCATCAAAATCCATTGTGGGACATATAATGATGGTCTTTAAATAATCATTACCAATATTAGCAACCATAGATCATTTTGTTTACATTTATGACTAATAAGTACCATTGCTAAATATGGTTTTTTGTGTCTGTCACTAAAAATAAAGACATTATTGTCCCTATATATATATTTTTCTAAGGAACATTATGAGATCATTGCAAAAAAGATAGAGACATATGTGTTTACAACTTTGGCCTAATATTTCCAGAAAGTATGGTTTTTGGCATGGATTGGCGACGAAGATTGTGTCATTATTGATAACAATTAAATACATATTTAGTTTATGATGACAACACCTAAATGCAACTAAAGGCGTTTTTTGTTTACAGTGACAACATCTAACTATCATTAAATATGATTTTTGATGATTAATTAGTGTCTTTGGTCTAAGACAATGACCATATCACCAAAACATATTTCAACCATCACCACCACCACAAATATTTTGGCAATGGTGGCTTTGTCGACAATTGTTTTTTAGCAATAACTATGAATCTAGTTGTTGTCCTTGTGACTTTGGTGATGACTTTATCCTATCGCCAAAAGGTATTTTTGTCATAGTGGAGCAAATCTTGAATTGCACAAGATGAAAGTGAATGTCATGTGAGAGATGTCCCCTAAGATAATTGAAAATGACGACACAACCACTCTTAATCTAGAGAAAAATATTATAATAATGGTGAAGTTTAAGAGAATAGGACTATCCTTGTGAATTCCATGTATAACTCATATATGCTTTGTGAACCTCATCCATAATATTTTTGGATATCTCTTTAGATACTTTAGGATCAATAATAGATATATTAGATGGTGGAAGTTTTTCAACATCTAAGCCAAAATAGTACAAAAGAGCCACAACATCTATGTACCAATAATGTCACTAGAGTTGCTTGACCTATTCCATTGAAGACTAAAGTGTAAACCCTTTACTAAAGCAAGAATCAACTATGAAATGAAACTAATTCATAAAGGTAATAATGTGAAGCATTGCCTTGGTGATAAGAGGGTAAACCCAAACTCTACATAAATAGTAACACAAAGGACTAATCTCTTAGATCTAATGAGTTTAGATAGCATATAAATAAGTACTCTCTCAACATAGGACCATTTTATTTGTTGGTCTAGTACATCAAATCTCACATTGATATAGAAAGCCAGTTATACATCCTTGTGGAAAAGGTTGGACTTAGACTGAATATATTGAAACTAAAAATGCGAGCATCATCTCTCTAGAAGGGCTAAAACATCATAACCTGTGTTGATTCAACTTTGATGGGTGAGGGATAATTGAATGTTATTATAATGAACAACAAGCCTAGATCAGTATAATATGTGTTGATATCTGCTACCTTTCCTTTGTAACAAGCACGATGTGTTAGAGAGCTATTTTTTGCAACCATTGAAAGTGATAATATTGGTTATATTTTTTATGTTTACTTTCTTTGGAAACTTTGAAAGTCATAATATTGGTTTTATTTTTAGGTTTACTTTCTTTCGAACATTGAAAGTCACACTTTGGGAGACCATCAATGCTATGAGTCATAAGGATTATATAATTAAAAAAAAACATGATAGGAATAATAACATTGAAAAGAATACAACCTTCATTTGGCTCCAAATTATCAATAAGGAACTTCTCCAACTTGTTTATATATAATCCAACAAGAGTGGGAGAAAAGGGAGACATTTTTTAACATCTGTGGAATTAGAATGGAACATAAGGAATAGAAACTATGTCAACTTTCACTTTGCCCAAAATTGTTTTATATAGATTAACAACCAGAGAAATAATCATCTAGTTAACCCAAGTACTTTAGTTTTTTAGGCGAAGCATGTCTAGGGATAGTGTCAATTGCTCTCATAAGATCAATAAAGTGATAATAGACTTTCCTTTTGTTTCTCTTTATATAATAGCTTTGTGAGTAAGGATATGATCTATAGTTTGATGATTATGTATAAAATCACTATAATTCTTTGCACATAATCTCTTAGTTTATGTGAACTTTGCAATTTGATCATCCAATAAGATTAGCACGGTCTATGATTTTGAAGATGGGATGAAGAGTATCGAATTCCAGAAAGAGAGAAAACCATTAAGGACTGTGTGAATGAAAAGATCATTCATGTGGACAACTAAAATGGTAGGGTTATGATTGAGAAACTTGGCTTTTAGGTGTTCAACATCAAGGGCTTTACTAATATTAAAAACAATGTTGCAAGAGAAAAGTGACACGAAATGAAGGTGAATATAAATGTAAATTTATGGGAGAAATATGATAAAGTGATGAGAGATAGTCGAGATCAAAGATCAAACATGTATTTTTCTTAAGAATGCAATTCCAAAAGTCCTTACTACTAAATTTAAACATCTAAACAATCTTTTTCTTTTGACCAAAAAGGATTTGTCATTTATTTTTCATAAAAAATCGCCATAAACTTTTTAAACCGCCACTACTTTATAAGAATAGAAAAAGATAATAGAGCTAATGTGTCTAAAAATAATTTTGCAATCTTCAACAAACTAAGTAATATAATAAAAAGTAGGTTTAAAATGTTATGGTTCTACTCAAATCTCCCTATTTTTTTTTGTGACTGGCGGAATCAACAACTAGTCGGGCATGTACTCATGTGACATAGGGTCGCGTTATCATACTACTACCACTATAACCTCCAAGCATGCCAACACGACCCCTCACACGACACACAAGGTAAGTCGAGGGTTTCAAACCAGTGACTCCACATAACATAGTGTCTTAACAATACACTCCACCACCAACTATTCTACACCCCGGGGGCTCAAATCTCCCTACTTTGGGTTACTCAAAAGTCAATAATTAATGTATGAGGACATCTTCTTTGAATAAGACTCTTTAGGTAGTTAGTGGGTAATTTCTCAATGTAAAAGGGTCATCTTTATGAAGTAAAGCTCACTAAATAAGCAATACTTATTAGTGATGGGATCACAAGTCATTAGAGTTTTTCTAATGTAAAACTATTTATAAAACTAATAGGCTATGTAATGCTTGGTTAACTATTATTATGTCAAAGAAGATTGTTTCTTTGAAAAGGTTCACGAACATTGTTTTCTCTTTTATAAATTATCAATATAACAATTATATTATGCAGATTCTCTATCATTTTCATTATATTCTATAGGTTCTATATCATTATCGTTTTCTTTCTTATTTACTTTTCTATAATTTATCTTTATTAAGCAATTACTATCATTCTTATTTCTACAAATTAAATACATGACATACATATAAAAATACATTTAAAGGATAACAAGCACCCCTCCATGTAAGAATAATATAAAAAATCATTCTTAATATGTAAGAATAATATAAAAAATAATTCTTAAATGGTTATTTAGTCATGCTAAGTCTTCAAACTTAATTCCCTTCCCTCCGGTGCAACAAGGGTGAGATAATTCCACTTGCTCCATTATGGACAAGATAACCAAAGGCCTATTCTACTTTTGCCAAGCAAAGGACACGCGAAACGTGGTGACACAACCCACGAGAAAACCCAAAGTGGATCCAATGAGAGTCAAGGGAGTACAAACAAAAATATTTTCCAAAGGAGGTGACACTACAAACATATCCAAAATTGACCTAAATCCAATGAGAACAAACATCCTTGTATCTATATTTTCATTTATGTGATTTTTAATATGCCCCCATGACCATTTCTTTTTATCTTCCCATTTTATATTCAAATTCTACGTGGATCTTATGTGTTTGAGAGCCTTATTAGTACTTAATATGAAATTAATGTTTAAAGCATGAATTTTGCCAATTATATATATAACTTATTATTATATATATATAACTTATTATTATTATTTATTAATATAATAGGTTAAAGAATGAATTTTTTAGATTTCAAAATTAATTATATAGAATTATTTTATTGTTATTTAATAAAAATTGGTAAATATTATATTAAAAAGTGTTGTCACAAACTTAAACGATAAGTTTACAAAATTATTGTTTCATAAATTATATAAAACCAAATTATTGTTCTAGAAAATATATAAAACTAATAGCTTTTACAAATTATATAGTGCTTTGGAGAATGTTTTGATATTACATATTAGTTGTTTTTATATGTAAGTAACAAAAACACTTAATAGTTTGGTTATTTTAAAAAAATATAATACTTTAATGAAAGACATGATGGTTGAGTGCTTCCCCTAACCTACATTGGATGGAGGAGAGTTATGTTGTTTAATATCCATTTCATTTTTTAGTTGGTACACAGTTTTCTCTTCTTTAATATCTGCATGCGTTGATTTAACTAATATTTTTTTCATTTCAGATTGTGCCACCATATTCCGAAGCATGTCGTATTTTGCTTCCAATGTGTATTGAATCAAGATTTCCATTATTATGACATTTTGAGAGATACAAATATGCTTGTTTACATATGCCTTAAAAGTCACTAAGAAGATGGAGGATCCATTGCATTGAATTAAATCTTCGTGTCTACGAAGAGTCCTCTAAATCCCTTGAGTTTCTCTGTGATCCAAATTATTTAATCCTATGTCATAGATGTTTGTATATTGCAAATTCAAAGCAAAGCCCATATATCCTAAAAATTTCCTTTTACTTCAAACAACCTATTACTCCTTAAAAGTATCAACAAGGTTGCAATAACATAGAATTTTTTGGGAATCTCGTTGCCACTCTTAAACTTCAAAAAACCCCTTCCCAACCTTCAGATTTTGTACATTAAACAAAAACCTAGAGAGAGGGAAGCCAAGACCATAACCCATAAATAAACATAGAGAAATGATGTACAAGATCCCAGAGACTAAGACCCTCTTGCATCCCAGATAAAACTGCATCTAATTACTAAGGTATATTCTAGAGGCAAAAACCCAAGCAATAACCAAATACCAATGCACACAAATATCACTCCATTGATACCATTCAGAAACTAAATCATTTAAGTGAGGTTTAACCATCCACACACTAGGAGAAAAGCTTACAGAGTGGGAGTCGAGCTACTTCCTAGAACCATGCATATCCATATTCTCCTCATTATCTCACCTTGCAAACAAAATATAATAATGCAAAATACCAAAGACATGAATGGACTTATTTGTAGCATGCGAGAGAGATGAGCGATCATCCTTTCAGACACCATCATTGCACTTGAAATATAAACTTTGAATTGATAATTCATGTATTAATAAATGATGAGAGAGTGTGACATTCATTTGAAGCATAATATCCTTATGACAATACACAAAAGTGTTGCCCCCCATTTTTATTCAAAGCTCCCTCACAAGATTAAAGTGGTTTCATTAGCCACAAAACCCACTTAAATATTGCAATCCCTTAAAACATAAAAATATGAGATTGAATGCAAATTGAGAATGTCTTTATTAATTTAAATAATAATTTTACCTAACTTATTGTCAAACAAGATTAGATTCATGACCATACTACTATAATATCTTATGATAGATTCATGACCATACTACTATAATATTTTATGAGAATCAACTATTCAACTATTTGATATTGATTTTAATTGTAATGGTAAGACAGAGCTTGAAGAACAACATAAGCTTTAACGTGATGGTTTGTGAATGTGCCTAATCTCCATGCAAAAGTCATTTTCGATTTTCATTTAATCATTTTTTTTTGTTTGTTAATTTGTGCGGAACCTCTGTTGGCTACGCGATTAACTTGTGGCTTGAGAAACCGCGACTCAGGGGC
>CBVK0101108449.1:0-22065 GCA_900067695.1 Picea abies | reverse complement strand
AGCCACACCAACCCTTAACATGGTTGGATTTTTTTTGTCCCCACAGGTTTCGAACCGATGACTTTAACATCACGGAATGACTTAACAACATACTCCGTCACCAACTATCCTACACCTCGGGGACGATTTTCATTTAATCATTATCCCTACCCTTATCACCTTTATTATTTTTATTATTTGTAATATATACTAGTTTCAATATTGTTTATTATCTATTAATGTAATTTATTACTTTAAGTAGGAATGATATCTCATCATCTCATGTATGGGTATTTCTCGTAATATAAAACAGATGACTGTTATCTAACAAACTTATCAAATCCCAACTCCTTATAATCATTCATTCACTAGGTTGACCAGTTGGCCAGTTGGGTACACAGCCAACTACAGCTAACACGCAGTCTGGTAGGTGCCTACCCGACACTGCTGACTCTGCCATCAATTTCCCTTTTTATTATATAACGACTTTATAGCTTCGCAATATTCAGCCAAGTGGATCCGGTAACAGATTTTTTGATCTCCAAGGCTGCCAGAACTCAAATCTGATCACACACAACTCTCTCTTTGGGGTGTTTATCGGGGGCTTTTGGGTGTTTATTGGGGGCACCCAATGCCCAGAGATCTAGAGCCAATACCATTTCCTAGATCAGTGTAAATCTCCGCGTCAGCTTGATATTCAGTGTGTATCCATCCATTCAACAGGTGATTGGGTTTCTGCAATAACTTGAAATATTCATTGTGAATCCATCCAGCCAGTTATTGGGCATCTGCAATAGGCTGATATTCATTATCTATCCATTGAACCAGCTATTGGGTTTATGTAATAGACCGATATTCGTTGTGTATCCATTGAACAGGCTATTAGGTTTCTGCAATAACTTGATATTCATTGTGTATCCATCCGGCCAGATATTGGGTGCCTGTAATAGGCCGATATTCATTATCTACCCATTCAACCGGCTATTGGGTTTCTGAAATAATTTGAAATTAACTGTGCAGCTATCCATTCAGGTCTTGGGTTCTTAAGGATACCCAAGAGTTCGTTTGGTGCTGTGTGGAGATGGCTTACAAGGTAGATGATGATTATGACTATTTGTTTAAGGTGGTTCTGATTGGGGATTCTGGTGTGGGTAAGTCCAATCTGCTCTCCAGATTTACTAGAAATGAATTCAGCCTTGAGTCCAAATCTACCATTGGTGTGGAGTTTGCAACACGGAGCATTAATGTTGATGGGAAAATGATCAAGGCCCAGATATGGGACACTGCTGGTCAGGAAAGGTCTGTGTGTAGGGGGATTTCATTTTTGTATTCTATTAATGATGCGCATAATAATATTTTTTTTCCTTTATTTTGCATCATATCATTAATATGAAATATACGTACATAGTTTTTCCTTTTTAAAAGAAAACGTAAATTTATTTGTTTGTCTGCCTGTCCCTCTCTGTGTAATATGTATGTGTGTATGTTTTAGTCTGTTCTCAGTGCTTGGAATCTGTAGGCTAGATCTCTGCATGTTTTACTCTGTCTTCAATGCCTGATCGCTGTTATGTCTGTATTTGTCTGATGTGCAAGGAGTTGTTGTCCCTTTGGCTTATGTAACATAAGATTCTGAGACTAGATTGTCTTGATTTTGATTTTGTTCTGGAGAATCTTAGGTCTTAAAGGTTACTCCATGCTTATTAAGAACCCACGTTTTTACTTGCGGCTTGGGAGGTCCACACCAGGTGCTTACTTTGTCTTCGATATCTCAGATCTGTAGCATACTATCTTCAGTATCTCCTGATGGGTTGTGTTCATTTCTGGTTATTTGTCTGTTTATGTGTGCGTGTTGCTATTGGTGTTGTTTCAAAACTCTTTCATACTTTTGGCTTATTGGACCGTAAAATAACGAGATTACTTTGTTTCCAGTATCTTGTATCTGCTGTCTAGTATTTTTCTTATGAATTTCCTTAACCCAATAGTAATCTCATTTGTGAAGAGCTGATGGATTCGGGGTGCTGCCCCTGTTGTTTTTTGTTTGTTTTTGAAGTTCATTATTTAACCCTTTGGCATGCTTGAGCATAAAATGGTGAGATTAGTTTGCTTCAGTATCTTGAATCTGTGATAGAGGATCTCTGTGATGAATTTTCTTTGCCCATTTGAATTATAAGCAGTTAAGAGCTTGTGAGTTTTTTTTTGGTGTATGTAGTGTTTCATTTTTTGCCTGTTTCTGGCCTAATAAGTTACAGGTGAGAATATATTCCGTGGAAATCACATGGCTACTATCTTATTCAGAAACACCTGTTTTAAGCCTTATGCAAGGGTTTTACTTTTCTCTTTCTATGTGAATATTTGTGCATGCCGTGTTTGAATCCCAAATTATGGGGTTTACACGACACAAACATGTTTGCACACACCCATGCATATGTAATTAGATTTGGGATGCTATTTTCATGGGTTCTCATGATTCATCATGTTGACAATCCATTACATTCATACGATGTCTAAGGAGTATTCTGTATTCTTCCATCCTTTATGTTTTTAGGAAGACATGTTTTCTTTTGTCTTCATAAGTCGCAGACATGAAATATCTTCCAACAGACTATCTGGGTATTGTTGTTAATCATTTTCCATGGATGTAATGGAGCCTTCTTTTGTGTTTTTCCCTTAGAACTGCCCTTTCTTGCCTTATGGGAATTAGTTTTTGAATCACGTAGTTCTTTTCCATCAATAGTATTTTGATACTGCTCTCTTTCCAGGATATTTCAGTATAATCACTTTCTAAATTAATTAACGGCATTTCATTAAGGAAACTATTCTATGTTTTTTGGCTTGAGAAACAGTAGTACCTCTTGCATATTGTTTAGAGTTGGAGTAGCTTTGGGACATAAAAACCACCTCTACTTTTGTGGCATTTCATTTGCCATTTTAGTAGTGACCGAAAGAAATTAACATATTTTCGCGGACTAAAATGTATTTTTCATCATGTTGTCGTCTGAGATATCTATCACCTTAGGAATATAGATTATACGTCATTTATAAATTTCTGTTTGTAGTGAAATCTTTTTGACTTTGCTATGCTGTATTCTAAACGTGTTACAAATTGGTTATTTTCTTGCTGCTTAAAGTAGCAAGAATGGCCAGTCTTTTTGGCCTAAAATCCAGCAAGAATCATTTTGGATTGATGGAATTGCAGATAGATGTTAGTATTGCACAATTTCGTTGCAGTAGAGGTATTCCAGGGTGCTGAATCAGTTTCTGCATTAAAAATAACAATTTTGTCAATTCAAAATTGCAATTTTGACAAAGATTGGCTGGCTGGACTCCAATGACGAAAAACTGAAAAAGCTTAAAAACATAGAATGTTTAACCTTTTTCCTTTGCTATTCCCCTCAAAACCACTTTTGTGCAGAACAACAATTGTGAATGACAAATTTGAAAGGAGTTACTTTTGTTTTGTTCAAGTTAGTCGATTGTGAAGTGCATTTCCATGTTTGGGTTTCTTGGTTTTTCATTCTACAACTAATGCTCTTGCATGGTAACTTTGTAAGATTTTCAGGTCAGGTTAAAAGTCGGGGCTAATGTTGGTAAATGGAATACTTACCCTTGTACAGGATGATATTTTCTCTGAACGAACTAAGAGACTTTAATTGTATGTCTTGATCTTGATCTATCTCTAAGTTCTCTCTATATGAAACGATAGATCTATCAGAGCTATTTCCCCTGATGATGGATGGAGTGTCCACTGGAATGTTGGGAAAGTTTCAAAATACTGACACAGATTATTCTCCGAAAAGATTTATGATATCTATTAGTATTGTTTCAGTTAAGCATTTGTCTTGAAAGTAACAGTGGTAATATGATTTCCACACAAGTGGCTGAGGTCCAGTTAGATTGGGTACAGTTTTTTTCTTACATTTGAGATCTATGTGTGCAAAAAGCAATCTGATTCTGCGAGGCATGAGCTTCGACAGTGGGTTGGCTAAAACAACCTGGGGTCAGCAGACCAACAACTTTCAGTGTGTTTTGTTTTTTGTTTCTTAAAAAGCATGACTTCAGGGATTGCAAAATTGAGTTACCTGAATGAATATGTTTGACTTGGAAGTAATAGTTTCTGAACAGTGAAATGCTCTCTCCCAAATTTCAGCTCTTTTGCTGAAATTCGGGTCAGACTCATGTCTGACCGCTTTGATATGGGAGTTCTTGAGAGCGTTTGCTGAGTCTGCAGCAGACAAATTTCAGCTCTTTTGCTGAAATTCGGGTCAGACTCATGTCTGACCGCTTTGATATGGGAGTTCTTGAGAGCGTTTGCTGAGTCTGCAGCAGACTTAGGAGCCCCGATATCTAGACTCCTATGACCTTTTTTGGGCGTTTTTGAAGCCAAAGAGTGGCATTGTTTTTGCATTTTTGCACTCCTTTCTGCAATGTCTTTGTGTCTGAGGGCGAGTTTGCTGCTGCTGGATTTTAGACTATTTTTATTTAAGTTTAAAAATTTGGACTATGAATTTCTATATACATTTTAATACTAGAGATTAGATCCGTTTTACAGTAAAATATTATGGTTTTGTTATGAAATGAATAATCCTTATGAAATTTTGAATATTGTATGCATTTTTCTACTTAGACATGTTATTGTGTGAGTTTTGTGCCATTACTCCCAGGTCGAACTGAAGCCTCCACTTTTTGGATTTGCCAACTTGTTGTCAAGTCTGAGTTGCGTGACATTGTTTCTGAAGTTTTTCCTTATTCTGTCTGAAGCTTTTCCTTATTCTGAAGTTAAGCTATGCCTGCATAAAGGCAGTTTCGATGATCCTAATACCTGTCTTTTTCTGAGAACAGGTACAGAGCCATCACAAGTGCATATTATCGCGGAGCTGTTGGTGCATTGTTGGTCTACGACATCACTCGACATGTCACCTTTGAAAATGTTGAGAGGTGGCTCAAGGAGCTTCGTGATCATACCGAGCACAACATTGTGGTGATGCTTGTTGGTAACAAGTCCGACTTGCGCCATTTGAGGGCTGTTTCCACAGAAGATGCCCAGACCTTTGCAGAAAGAGAAGGGCTCTATTTCATTGAGACATCTGCTCTAGAGTCTACCAATGTGGAAAATGCTTTCAAGCAGGTACTAACTCAAATATACAGGATCGTTAGTAAGAAGGCCCTGGATGTTTCGGAAGATAATGCAGCAGCTCCCCCACAAGGTCAAACAATCAATGTTAAAGATGATGTCACGGCAACTAAGAAAGTTGGTTGCTGTAGCACATCATAAGCAGGTGAAGTTACTCAGGATTCGGATTTCAGTTCAGATGCATAACTATTATGTTCATTAGAAATCTTCGACCGATTTCTGGAATCACTTATATTTGAATTCGAGCAGGTTCTCAGTTGGTTTGATTTTAAGAGGGGCTTCAAAGTTGGACTCACTTAGTAACTAGTTTTAGACGAAGAGAAGAGTGTTGTAGCCTATGGTGAGTGATCAGAATTGTATATCTTATTCTTGCTGTATTCTCTTAAACTTTTAGTGTCCAAGTTCTTACTTTGTTCTAGTCAGTGGCTTCAGTTTTACATGCCATCATTTGTATCGATTATTTCATTTTATTCTTACAGTGGAAGACAGATTTTTTTGATCTTAGTTAAATATTATATGAAAATATCCTTTGGTTTGATCTTTTACTACTCTGAACAGTGTACACTGTGTGCATGTTTATTTTGCTAACGTGGATGAGGTAATATTTTGATATATCTCATTTTTTAATGAAACAAGTTTTGTTATTGCTTGCAAGATTTGTTGGCAAATCGGTGTGCATGTTTATTTTGCTAACGTGGATGAGGTAATATGTTGATATATCTCATTTTTTTATTGAAACAAGTTTTGTTATTGCTTGCAAGATTTGTTGGCAAATCGGTTGATGTCTGGAGGAAGGCTGAAAATACTGAATTGTATTTGACAAACTTATTGTTCAAGACTAGATGCATCCAGATTCCAAACATAAACAAAAATTTATCTGCCACATTCAAAAACTCGTCTTTTGCCAATGGGCATTGGTTCACTGGTGAGATTGATGGACACTGTCAGCCAACCTGTATGGCATGAGTTTCAAAACGAATCAGACTGGGTGCAAGTCCTGTGCAATTTTGATGGAATAGATATCCCTCTGACATAATGCATAAGTTGAAGAAAACCCGTTCTTTGTGGTGCAGCCTCTCCTGGTATGTTTCTTGAAGTACTTCCAGTTCCAAGAAAAAAAGCCAAAACTGATATTATTCATTGTGGCTTAGATGATGCAGGAAATAAGCAGAACTAGGCTTGATTGAAATTAAAAGGAATTGCAGCAAACATATTGCCCTTAAAGGAAGCTATATTTGAGTCAAGGAAGACCTTTTTTTAATGAGTATGGTTCTTTTGCCTAGAAAATCGAATGTTTAGGATGTATTGATTGTTGAAGGATATCAACTTCAAGGGCTTGATGCCGGATAAGCTTACCAATTTTTTTTTTCTGAGGAAATGTACTCGCAGAAAACCCTCTGAATACTTCCCCATGTTCCATGGATGGTAAGCGGGGTAAACCGTCGGCCCTGATTACGGGGCCTTGCCCCAGGAGAATCAAGATAGTCGAACCCATGACCAACAATGAGCATGATAAACTCATGTCTGGTTCTAGACCAATTGAGCTAACCCTCGGGGCTTGATAAGCTTACCACATGCCATCATAATAATAAGGATTTTAAAACTATCTATAACTTAAAGGTAGATAAATAGCATCACTTAGGAATATTACCAGACACCTCTCTCAGTCCCAGTCAACTCCTGAGTTTGACTCCAGTCTTCAAGGAAACGAATTTAGTCAACTCCATTCGGAATACGACTTGGCCCTGAGTCGTACACATAAGTTTGACTCATGAGTATGACTCAGACTCTCAACTCAAATGCAAGATAGATTGACTCGTTGAGTCAAGCTTGTGATCCTCGCAAGTAAGACTCGTGGCTAGGAGAAAAAACTCATTTTGTGTGTTTTTCTAACCCGTTTTCGCAATAGACAACTAATAGGCCTCTCAACTGTTCAGAATCCAATACTATTATCTACGTACTTTCAAAACAGTTATTATTGAAAATTTGCATTATATGTCCATCATAAACTTCATTATTATTGATACATATCTCTTTTTACCCGAAATTCGTGATGTTGTTTTCCTTTTTCCAAGTTTTATGGGAGTCTGGGTCAACTCTTACTCTTCTGCCACGCCGAGTTGTTCTGAGTCCAGTTTGGTAACTACGGCTTACAGTAAAAAGCAATCACTACCTCTATTTATGTAACTAGAGCCAAATAGCAAATATTGCAAAATTACGAGTTACAATAGCTTGGATAAATTTATCATTGTTTTTAATACAGATTTGATTTGACAATGGCAACATTTAAAAACCATTGGTTGTCAATTTGAATAACTTTGAGATGCCTTTGGTTTCTATTTAGAAAGAAATTATCCCGATCATTGCATTTTAGTTTTATTTTCTTCTCGACAAATGGTTTTTTTAGCTGAGAAATTGACAAGAGACCTCTGGCATAGTTTATTGTGGTCAAAATCAATGCAGATGAATTTTATATTGCCATGAACAAGTTTGTCAATGATATCTTCATAGTCATAGTCATGAACAGGGAAAGAGGGAAAGTAATGACAAGCAAGTGATCTTGTAAATGCTGTTACATTTTGTATTCAAGAGAATCAAATTTGCTAACGGGGCTTCGGTTCACTGATCAGTGATGAACTTGATGGAGTATTGAGCCATCAAGCAAGGTTCATTTTCGTTGTACTCTGTTTCTTGAAACAATAAGAAAGAAATTCCAATCAAAGATGCATGGAGATGGAGATTTTTTTTTGTCTCATATCGGATAACACACTGCAAGTTGGCTGGACCCTCCTAAGTCCCACAGTTTGTGTAATGCTCGCTGTTGACCCTCCCAAGTTCCACAGTTCGTGTAATTAGAGCATTAGATTGGCGCAATTCTGTTAGAGGCAATTATAAAGATTCTACCTATGCAATTTTGTAAGGCTTTTCATCTTAAGATGTACAGGGGAAAAGCAGGCACAGGTGTTCCCAAGTAGCACCGGTCATAATGGTAGTACAGGTCAAATCGTTTACTATATATATGCTTTGGTTACATGTCTGGAAAACGAGCTCTTTTCACTTTGGGTTGATGTTGTGATGGCCTCCTCACTCTGGTATTAATGTCATCAAAGATTTTGTTATCATGTCTTGTAATTGTTACCTTTCTACCAAGGAAATCCTAGTAGAAAACTCTCCGAGTACTTCTTCATGATCTATGGATTGTAAACGGGCTAAGTCGTCGGTCCTGATTATTGGACCTAACCCGGGTGGGGATATCGAGTGAGGCCCAACAATATAGCTGGATGGGGACTTGACCCAAAAATCTCTTGCATTATAACCACAACACTCATCCACTTGAGCTAACCCACCAAGTTTCCTTATAATTGTTACCTATGTGATGCCTATAATCATTGCAAGCCTACTATTATAGTGACATATTAATGAAATGTGAACCAGATTGTCTCTAGAGTGTATGCTTCCACAGATTTCCATATTGTGCTAAAAAAAAATTGGATTAGACTGCGTCAATATTTTGTTTTTTTCAAATGTTTTAGCTGAACTCTCCAAAGTGGAATTCACCTGAAACATCAAAAAACCTCCACCTGAAAAATCGGGAAAAACAAAATAACCTATCCTTTGGGTGGAGAGTTCACTTGAAATGTCATAAAAACCTTTACCTGAAACATTGAGAAAAACAAAATAATCTATCCTCGGGGTGGAGAGTTCATTTGAAATGTTGGGAAAAATAAAATATTAACTCAGTCTAATCCAGGAAAAATTAAATACATGATTGACCATTACAACAATATATTCATTATGAGCTCAACATGTCATTAACTGGAAATAGGACCTAGGTGAGGAGAATAACACTCCATCCCACAACTACACAAGCTAGACTCAATTTAAAATGCCAACTATACTTTGTCTCTCCATCATTAAAATTGGAAACTAAAAAATTCCAATTAATATAAACCCTAAATAATTGCAACTATGGTAAAATATTTGAAAGATATTTATATGCTTAGGAAGTAATAGTCTAAACATAAACCCTAAATAATTACAACTATAGCAAAATATTTGAAAGATCTTTATATGCTTAGGAAGTAATAGTCTAAGTTTTGATACTCTTGTTTTTTATGTAATTATGGAAAAATGATCGATTAGTCAAAAACTAAACTCGGTTAAATATGGTTTAAATATTGTACTTTAATCCACTAATTCATGATATGATTATGGAAAAATATTTGAAAAGATATTCATATGTTTAGCAGGGAATGATCAAAACTGAACTAAGTTCAAACTGTTTTAATGCACTATAACTCTTCACGTGATTATGTAAAAATGTTTGAAAGATCTTTATATGCAGGGTAGGGATTAGTCAAAACTAAACTAGGTGGACTATGGTTTAAATCTTATGTTTAATGTATTATTTTAACTTATGGTTTAAAGTAATGTATTATTTTAACCTAGGGTTTAAAAATAATGTATTAATCTAACTCACTGGTTTTAACATTTTCAAAATGAGTCATTTTATAAATAAATTTCAATTTTAAAAAATATATAATATTGAAGATAATGTTTCTATTTCTTAAAATAAGTTATTAATTTTAAAAAATATATAATATTGCTCTAAATGAGCTATTGTATAAATAAATTTCAATTTTAAAAAACATATAAATATTGAAGATGATTCTTCTATCTTACTTCACCACACAGTAAATTATTTTATGAACTTTGTTTTGATCAATTTAAGGATCAAAAGTGAATGATATGATCTGGTATTAGTCCCTGTCGGAGTGACTATAGCATTCCGTCACTCGTTGACTGGCTATTAGTTACAAATTTGACTTAAAATTTTTGTTGATTTACAATGTTTAACTTAGGATTCTTTTTATTATAATTAAAGTAAATTAAAAAATAATAATTATATGCTATAGTATTGGTCCAAAACTTAAAGGTCTTATTTCCCTATTGGCGGCATGCATTAATAAATGCATTCAATCCTCGTGTACGAGCTCCGCTATCTGTCCTCCGTCCTCGTGTACGAGCTCAGCTATCTGTCCTCCGTCCTCGTTACGTTGGGGCCACGTGTTCGATCCTCAAATTTCTCCTTCTCAGCTGCATTAACTTCTAGTTTTGGTTTTCTTTTCTTATTAACCCCCTCCGATCATTTGTTATGTCTGTTCTCTTTGTCGTCTCTCTTTCGTCATCTTTGTCATTGTCAAATGTTTGTGTAGTTTTATTATTAGCACAGCCACAAGTTATTTGTGGTTGGTGAACACTGAAATAATTGAGTTTTGGGTATTAAATAATTGTAGAATTCTGTGCATTAAATAATCTACGTGGTAAGAGGGTAGGAAAATCCTGCTTAATAAATAATAGTTGGAGTAAAAATCGTTGTTGGTAAATTTGGACTCTTTAGAAAATGAAATGTTATAAGGAGGAAGTTAGCTGTTGGTAAATTTGGACTCTTTAGAAAATGAAATGTTATAAGGAGGAAGTTAGCGGTTGAAATCACAATCATTGATTTATTGGGACGACTAAGAATATTCCAACAATATTTAATCTTGTCCATACAAAACTGATTAAATACAAAACTGATTAAATACTAAAAACATATTAAATGTGTCCATTATCAATAGGTGTACACCTTTATAAGATAGTATTACAAGTAATTAATAAGATTTAATTAGGATATATTAATAATTAAAAAATTATTATAAATTATGTTATAAATAATTATTATATATATATAATTATTATTGTTAGAAGCTAAATATATTACAAATAATTTAATTGTAATTAATATATATAAGTTAAATTATATATATATATATATATATATATATATATAATAGTATAATAATAATTACAAAAAATATGTAATTAATATTGTTAGAAATTAAATATATAAAAGTATTTTAATTGTAACTATTTATATCTAATATTAATATAATATTACAAGTTAAAGTAATGTATATTTATATTAAATCTAATAATATATATTAGTATAATAATAAATAAGTGCAAGGCATACTGCTTTAGAAGTTAATAGTATTGTTTTATCTTGAATGTTTTCAAAGAATTGAAGTATGCTTTTTTAATATACAATGAAATATTTTTTTTTTTTAGATAATTAGATTTTTTGGGGGGGGTTTAATATGACTTAGAAGTTTAGTTGGTAATTATAATTTATTATATATATATATATATATATATATATATATTATTCTTTTATTATTTTTTCTATGTTTAAGTTTTTTTTGGGTGATATGTTATTAGCTTAACATATTTGAGTGATATTTTTTGTATAATCCAAGTGTCCCAAGAGTTTTTCAGCATGTGAATCCATTTCTTCTTTCAAAAATGTATTTTAAACAACAGAAAATAGTGCTTTAGTGCAAGGGATTCCAACACAGTCAACTCCCAATTAAATTAATGGAATTTGTACACCTCCATATCTAGCAAAATCTTGTCTATTAAATTATTTAAATAATGATGATTATTTTAGACTTGTTAGAATTTTAAAACTTTTCCTTTTCAACCTGCAAGAGACAGAGACTAAACTGCCATGCAGCTCTTGTTTTTGTTAAATATTGATTTTTTCAAAATATAATATCAATTATCTAGAAAAATGCATTATGGTTTTAAGCCAGAAAAATTTAATATTTTGTATATATATATAACAGTTTAAAAAAAGAGATAAATTTAAAAAAAATGATAAAATCAATCAATTCATTTTAAATGAATATATTACTCACAAAAAAGGATTAAAAAAAACATAAAAGAATTAAAAAAATTGCACTCTTACACACTATTTAATTACATTGAAATTTGCACTTAAGTTTTTAATATCTTTTTAATAAATTTAGAATTAAAATGAATATATACTAACTAAAACCTCTACATACATATTATCTTTATAAATTAAAATTAAAAAAATATTGTAAAACTTATAACATACAATTAATTTGAAAAGAAATAAATAAATATATATATATATATATATATATATATATATATATATACTAAAATTAAAAATTAATTAATTAAAAAAAATCAAATGTAAAACTTATGATGTCTCAGTTTTAGTAATAATAATAGTTATATTTACTTTACAAAATACAAAAGGTTTGAAAACTTAGATTTTGAGTACATGAAGAGCAAAAACTTTAACATCTGTTGTTGCAATCACTTCACATGTCTTGTCCTTTCACCTACTTTGTTAGTGGCATATGCCATACTCCTAAAGTATTCAAAATTCTAAAGTATTCAAAATTGAAGGTTGAGAGTTAGTGGTGAACTTTAACATGTGTTGTTGCAATCACTTCACATGTCTTGTTCTTTCACCTACATTGCTAGTGGCATATGCCATATTCCTAAAGTCTTCAAAATTGAAGGTTGAGAGTTAGTAGTGGCACTATATTAAAATTGATGTATAGTTTCCACTTTTAACATGGGGGTATTGCAATCACTTCACGTGTCTTGCCCATTCACCTACATTGTTAGTGGCATATGTCATACTCCTAAAGTCCTCGAGATTGTGAAGAGTAAGTAGTGGCATGTATAGCTTCAACCACTACTTTGCAGGGGCATTATCATTATTTCTTATAATATACTATACTTGATGTTTTACAAGTTTGTTCTTTCCATAATTTGGATCAATAATTCCAAAAGCACCATTTATTTATATATTTAAATATTTTTTTTGTTAAGCTTACTAAGATTCAAAACAATCATCCAAACTTGAAACTTGGAGTTGATTAATATCATTTTGAATGCAACTTGCATAAAATGCAGTATGTTTTTTTTTTTCCATTAGTCGTAATACCTTCTTTGTGCTAGGCATTAACATGCATTGATCTAAGAATATAAAGGGATGTGACTATACTTTATTCACCTTATTAACTTAACTTCTTGTGATGGGATTTCCAACTACTTGAAATTGTGATTGTGATTTTTATTTTGTTCTCTCATCCACCTATATTATGTTTTTATGTTTTGCATTTTTATATAATTCCATACTTATAACATAAAATCTTATATTTTATGTTTTGGGATGATTGTGAACTTTTTCTTATCCACTCGTTACATGGTGGTTACTTTCTTTTTTCTTTTTTCTTTTTTTGGTATAGTTTGAGTTCACAAGAATAATAAATGTGTTAGGATTTGAATGTTGACAAATTTATTTGATGTAGTGACTTCAGATGACCATTATGGAATCATATTTTTTATAGTCTTTATTCATTCTAGTATTAATATTGTTAATGATTTGAGTGTCATGTTTTGTGAGTCATTTTCAACTAGTAATTATTATTTATGTGATATTCCAAACTATCTTTTTACAATATCATAGACCATCATATGATCATTTTTCTTTCTAAAATGATTATTCACTCTAGTATCGATATTGTTAATGATTTGAACCATTTTTAACTAGTGATTATTATATATGTGATATTATAAGCTATCTTTTTACAATAATATATTTTGCTAAATAATATCTGTTATGTATTTTTAAATTAAAAAAACTTGAAAATAAATATTTATTTAATTTAGTGAATATATTGAATCATTATTTTGACATTTTTAGTGAATATATTGAATCACTATTTTGATATTTTTTGTGAATATATTGAATCACTATTTTGACATTTTTATTTAATATTTTTTTTTTCTTTTATATGTTTTATATGAAATATATTAATATAAATTATTGTTATAAATATAAATATTTTGAAGTATTGAAGTTTTGAAGTTTGATGTTTAAGTGAGCAATAACACACATCATCAATAAAACATTCTTTAATAGTGATTGATGCTACTAACTAAACATACCAAATTCTAAAGCTTCAAAACACAAGGTTACTTCAAAACATTAATATTTTAACGAAGAATATCTATAAAAATCTTACATCAATCTATAAAAATATTCATTCATAAAAAACAATTATTTCTTGATTATTTTATTTTTGTGTTTCTTTGTATTATAAATAATTAGATGAATTCTAAAAACATCAAAATTCATATTTCTCGCGGACAATTTTGTATAGAAACTAGAAATACATATATAACATTGGAAGAAATATATAAAATATTAATTCATATATCTATAAAAATCTTACATTAATCTATAAAAATATTCACTAATAAAAAACAATTATTTCTTGATTATTTGATTATTTTAATTTTTTGTTTCTTTGTATTATAAATAATTATATGAATGCTTAAAACATCAAAATTCATATTTCTCACAAACAATTTTGTATAGAAACTAGAAATATTGCAATATTCCAGATATAAAATAGTATGCAGAACATAAATAATTAGTTAGAAATGACAGATAAACAACGATATAACTAGAACAACACCACAATAATACCAAAATAATACCAGAATAACACCAGAAAGAACACTTTGATTGCTTAGAGCAATATTCACTTGCCTCTTCGAGGGGACAACCTCCAACAAAGCAGAGCTCTATTACAATAATATCCAAGACAAAACTTTTCATACCCTCTACTCCTATTTATACTAAATATGTCTATCAAAAGAACAATCTAGAGGAAGATCCTTCTAGAAGTGGAAGCTTCTATAGGTCTTCTTACATTTCACTTATTCTTCCTTATTGCTAGGCCTTATTAATATTGACCTTTATTACATGGAAATATATTATTCTACCTATGTGAGGGATTAGGTCCCTAACATGTCCTCCCCATTAAAAACAACATTGTCCTCAAGGCTTGAGATGAGGAAATTACTGCAAAATGGTAGCTGGTTCCCAAGTGGCATTTGCTGGAGTTCTATCTTTCCACTGGACTAACACTTCCTTGATGGTTCGTTGACGCAGACGAAGCTCACGCTGGTCCAAAACTGCTTGTGGTTGTAGCCAAATGGAGCCTTCTTCGTCCAACTCGAGAAGGTTGGTTTGAGTTTGGCACTTAGTTCCAATCACCTTCTTTAAGCAGGAAACATGAAAAACATGATGAAGCTTAGAATGACTCGGAAAAGCTAACTGATAGGCCACCTGTCCCACACGTTTGAGAATGGTATAAGGACCATAAAATTTGGGCACCAGTTTCTGATAATGGTCAATCTTGAGGGAATTTTGCTTGTAAGGTTGGAGTCGAAGAAACACCTGATATCCTTCTGCAAATTGACGTTTAGAGCGACCTTGATCTGCTTGTTGCTTCATGCGGTTCTGGGCCATGATCAAATTCTCTTTGAGGGTACAAAGAATAGCCTCTCGAACTGTAAGCATTTGGTCAACCGCCTGGAACTTCGAGACACCTGGAAAGTATGAGAGAACTGAAGGTGGATTTTGTCCATATACCGCTTCAAAAGGAGTCATGCAGGTAGCTATAAGGTAAGAAGTGTTGTACCACCATTCAACTAGTGGTAACCATTGAGCCCATTGATTTTTCTTTTTCGAAGCAAAACACCTCAAATATGTTTCCGAACATTTGTTGACAAATTCAATTTGACCATCATTCTAGGGATGATAAGCTATGTTGAGATGCAATTGGGTGCCTTGTAGCTTGAACAGTTCTTGCCAAAAAATGTTGGTGAAAGTTGGGTCAAGATCAGAAACAATAGAATGAGGCATGCCATGAAGCTTGAAGACCTGATCCATGAAAATTTGAGCCACAATGGAGGCTGTAAATGGGTGTTGAAGAGAACATAAATGAGCATACTTGGAAAGACGATCAACTACCACCATGATGACTGATTTATTGTCTGATTTAGGTAAACCTATAATAAAATCCATAGAGATATCCCACCAAATAGCAGGTGGAATCGGAAGCGGTTGTATTGTGCCAAGAGATTTGACTGTTTCTCCCTTGTTGCGTTGAAAAGCATCACATTCAACCAAAAAATTGCAAACGTCCTGTTTTATACCATCCTAGAAAAAAGGAACATTTAACCCAGTCATAGGTTTTGGTAAACCCTTAGTGCCCAGTGGTGGTTGTAGCATGAAGCTCAAAAAGTACCGTGGATTTAAGTTTTGACTGTTTACTTAAATACAAACGACCTTTTTATCGAAGCTCGTCATTGAGCCAAGAGTACCCCAGGGGGACTGAAGAATTGGCCTGTAATTGTTGTATCAAATGCGAACTTTTGGGATCATGTAGCCATTCCTGGCGAACAACTTGGAGCCAATCTGGTACAATGAAGGAAAGAGAAAAAAGGGACCCTTCATCTTCATATTTTCTGGAAAGTGCATCAACAACCACATTGTCTTTGCCTTTCTTCTAAATGATCTCATAATCATATCCAAAGATCTTAGTCACCCATTTTATTTCTCTGGGGAGGAAATGTGTTGTTTCGAAAAATACTTGAAGCTTTGATGATTTGTCTTAATTTGGAAGCGTTGCCCCAATAGATAAGGGCGCCAAAGATACATGACATGCAGAATAGCCAACATTTCCTTTTCATAGATTGATTTTCCCAAATGTCGCTCTGATAGTTGTTTGTTGGTAAAGGACGAAGGCCGACTCTCTTACATAAGGACTGTGCCAATTCCTTTCCCGGAAGCATCACATTCCAGGACAAAGATCTTTGTGAAATCAGAAAGGGCCAGGAATGGAGTGGTGCACATGGCCATCTTCAAGGTTTGAAAAGACTTAGCAGCTGCTGGAGTCCAAGTGAAAGAATTATTTTTAAGGAGAGCAGTGAGAGGTGCCACAATCTTTCCATAATTATTAACAAACTTGCGATAACAACCTGTTAAACCCATAAATCCACACAAGCTTTTGAGAGTCTTTGGGTGAGGCCATTCTTACATAGCTTCAATATTTTTAGGATCCACCCCGACACCGGCCTTGCCAACAAGATGACCCAAGTACTTGACTTTTGAGGCGCAAAAGCACATTTAGATTGTTTGAGAAAAAGTTGGTGTTGAGAGAGTAGATAGAGAACTCGATCCACATGAGCAAGATGGGTTGTCTAGGATTTACTATAGATGAGGATATCATCAAAGAAAACTAAGACAAAATGACAGAGAAAAGGACGCAAGACATGATTCATAAGGCTTTGGAAAGTGGAGGGATCATTACACAAGCCAAAGGGCATGACCAAAAACTCATAGTGAACCTCGTGATTTCTAAATGTCGTCTTAGGAATGTATGCCTCGTTCATACAAATCTATTGGTAGCCAGAACGAAGATAAAGTTTAGTAAAGAACTGGGCGCCACTCAATTCATCCAAGAGGTCATCAATGGCAGGAATGGGAAATTTGTCTTTAATGGTGAGTTTGTCGAGGGAGGGGAAGTTAGGACACATGTGCCAAGAAATTTCTCTTAAGGACCATGACCACATGAGAAGAGTAGGGGCTCGTACTAGGGCGGATAACACCTGCGTTGAGCAATTCTCTAACAATTTTCTCAAATTTATTTTTTTGGGAAAAGGGATGACGATAGGGACGTATATTGGGAGGAAGGATTCTTGGGACAAGGGGGATGGAATGATCATGAACACCATGGGAAGGAGGGATTCTCTAGGGACTGGAAAAAACCACTTAATGTTAAGAGAGGATGGATTGGAGGTCCTGTGGCACAGAGGGTGTCTTAATGACTTGGATGACATGGAGTTGGGCAATAATGCAAGAATGACCTTTTTTTAGCATCTTTTCCATGCGATGGCAACTGATGATCTCTGGGGAACTGACAATGATGCCTTGGAACTTATATTGTTGGCCCTCCTGGTCGAATTGCATGGTTAATTCCTTAAAATCCATGAGAATGGGACCCAAAGTCCTCAACCATTATGCACCCAACACAATGTCACAACCACCCATGTCGATAGAAAACATATGAGATTTCATGTGGTACTCACCAATTTGGAGACACACATTTTCACAACACCATCCACATTTCATGGACCCGCCATTGGCAATTATGAATTGAAAATTATTGACGACACATATATAGTAATTAGTTTCTTGGGAAATGCAACGATGAATAAAATTATGGGTGCTTCCACTATTAACAAGAATGATGACCTTCTTATGCTTAATGTAACCAATTATCTTGAGGGTTTGGGGAGCAGAGAAGCCAGTGAGAGAATTTAGGGAAATGACCAGTTCTACTTCGGGAGGGTCTGAAGGAGAGGTCATGTCAGTGGGTTCAGGTGACACGAAAATAAGGGGAGCCTCAACATCGTCTTTCGAAACATCCTCCGAGATGACCATAAAAAGATTTTGCTCCGTACACTTGTGCCCATGAAAATATTTGTCATCACAATTATAACAAAGGCCTTTGAGTTGGCGTTCATCCATTTTGGCCCTGGTCAATTTCAAAACTTTAGTGGAGTAGAAGGAGGAGTGAGAGTGATTGGCTTAGTGCAAGGAATAAAGAAGGGTTTTTGGTTTTGAGAAGAGACAACCTGTTGTGCTTCCTTAGCTCTTTTAGTAGCATCCACCCAACTCTGAGGCCGAACCATGAGGACATGGGCACAAATCTCATCGTTGAGGCCACTGATAAAACATTCTTGAAAAAAAACATCAGACATGCCCTCTGTACGAAAAGCCAATCGCTCAAAAGTGGCTATAAAGTCTTCCATTGTGCTAGATTGTTTCAACTTTTTCAAATGGCCTAAATGGTTGGTGTCAGTGTCAAAGCGTTCATAAATCTATGCCACATACCCTTAGCGGGCATTTTTTACTCCATTGCCACCATTGCCAACGTTCTTGATCTAGATGGAGAACACCATACCGGAGTTTGGCCAACTCATCCGTAATGCCATAGAAAGAGAAATGATGTTCCATTTGAGTTACCCAGCCAGTGGGATCTGAACCATCAAATTTGTTCACATCCACACACGGAAGCCATAGGTCACGTTGAAAGTGATGGGGTTGAAAATTATGGGAATGAGAGGAAGTTTCACCTTCTGTTTGAAAAGGTGGGTTAGATGAGGGAAGATCTGCAGGGATATGCAGCTTGGCACAAATCATCGTAGTGAAGGAGACAAACTAGGTATTGAAGGATTCAAGTTGAGTAGCAAGGTCTTGTTTGAGGTCCTCTATTTTGGCGTCGATGGAGGAATGCATGTTTTTATTGACGGTGGAAAAATTGGCACTGATATGTCTCACTTCTTGTTTGGTTTCTATGAAATTAGAGTGCAAGGCATTGAATCGAGCTTCCAAGTCTTGGCTACGGGTGTGGGCCATGACGAAGAGGGAACACGAAAAGAGGCGGGTGGGACCACACAAAAAATGGGTTATGGGTGAAGTGTATCACAACGATCAGGGCAACGAGTGGAATCTAATGGGTTAAATCCAAAATAAGGGTATTGGAAGGGGGTCGGGTCCACGAGAAAAAAATAATTGCTGAAAAAAGATAGGTATGATTGTGATAAGGGCGAAGAGAGGAATCCAACGTGATATGTCTCAAATAATGGTGCCAACAGGATCCAGACTTTTTTTTTTTACTCCTACAGAGTTATTCTCTAATCTGAAGAATACTATAGTGACAAAATGCCCAAATGCTCAACAGGAAGAAATGTGTAGTAATTTCACAACCCGAATGCAGGGGACATAGTTGCGCAACAATAGATCTTATATGTTCTGGTTTTTTTTTCCGTCCTAAGGGTTAGGGTATTCAAGGGTTCTATAGAAAAGGGTTTTCCATGTGTTATAGCTCTTTAATATATGTGTGAGGTCCAACATTAGTACTGGACCCAATATCTCAGGGCACCAACTAAGGAGGCTAGACCGTGCCCTTAGCCGTACTACCCAACTACTTAGGTATTGGAGAGTATCTTCCAAAGTGTTGTTCTCAGTGGCACTATAACAGTCATGCGACCAATCGATTTATCTATGGAGGGCTTCAGAAGATCTAGGTCGATCCGTATACATGTGTTTTCTGATGCGCTACCACTTGAAGGGGTACCAATAGGGGTTACAAGGGTGGCCAACAGATGTGCGCTTAAGTACCACTTTTATTTCCTGTGAGTATGAATCCCTAACCATGGGGTTATACGTGTAACGACAGATCTTTGTAGCTTAGAGACGTCTGAATACGTCTCTACCCTGGAAAAAAAAATTAACCCACAATTTTCTGTCGAGGAAGGTGCTCTGGTACCACTTGTAATATTCCAAATATAAAATAAAATGCATAACATAAATAATTAGCTAGAAATGACATATAAACAATGATATAACCAAAACAACACCATAATAATACCAGAATAACACTGGAAAAAGCACTTTGATTGCTGAGAGCAATTTTCACTTGCCTCTTTGAGGGGGCAACCTCCAGCAGAGAAGAGCTCTATTAAATAATATCCAAGACAAAAATTCACATACCCTCTACTCCTATTTATACTAAATATGTCTATCAAAAGAACAATCTAGAGGAAGATCCTTCTAGAAGCGGAAGCTTCTATTAAGTCTTCTTACATTTGACTTATTCTTATGTATTGCTAGGCCTTATTAATATTGACCTTTATTACATGGAAATATATTACTCTATCTACATGAGGGGTTAGGTCCCTAACAAATACATATATAACATTGGAAGAAATATATAAAATATTAATTCATATTTATTTAAAATCAAGGTTTAGTATTAATTTTTTATAGTTTTTTTCCTAAATAGAAAATTACAATTATAAAATTCATTCAACTATAATTAATGCTAAACTATTTTTACAACTTCTTACAATATACAAATATATCATCAACTTATATTATTGAAAAATGTAAATTTTCATTCTTTTTTTTCACTAAATACATAAACCAATGTAACATTAATAAACTTGTTTAACTTATTTTTAAAATTAAACCTTTATTATAATATAAAAATCAAAAGCTCAAGCGATTGGGAGAAAGTTTTTCACCTCCCCACCCATTGAGCTCTTAAATGAGTATATTATGAGATTACATGAAATAGCAACTAAAAATTTCACAAACAATTGTAATTCAATAATTATTAATTTATAATATATTTTGTTTCACCAAATTTGAAAAAACATTTAAAATTAAAATAAACATTTAAAAAATTATTAACAATCATGTTAATAATAATCATAAATAATTTTAAAAATATCTATGAAACAAAGAAATTAAGTATTAATTAAATCCTAAGGTGTTCCCTTCTATAAATCATATGTTTTCCATCATATTTTTTATACCCAAGGTTATCCAGATCCATTCGACCTTTGTTGGTTTGTTGGGATCATACCATGTCCCCTCCTCCTTCAGTGTATTGATTGTCATCACTACCATGACATGACATGGTTCTCTTGATCTAATTCACATCCACATTAGTTGAATGTTAATCACATTACCCTAAACTTTGATCATCCATGGCCTCTTCTTCGAATGGTTGTTCTCTTTGCAGTTCATAAAATCTATCCTCCTACATTTCCCAAATCTTAGATCCATTATGCCTATGATTAGGTTGTCAAACAAACATGTGTAAGTCTATTCACCTATCTTTCTCCATGTTTCCACCTATGTGTTATGAACATATTTATTATGTTGCACAACTCCCTCACCTTTTGATCCTCCGTCAATCGCTTGGCTTCTTTTACCCACTGGGTTACCATGACTAGGTTCTAAATGTTGCAAGAGACTATTTTCAATGGCCTCCATAACTTTGTTGTAGGAAGGGACACAATCCTTCAATGTCGTGTGCAAGAACTCATCTAGATGTGTTTTTTTCAACATATACAGACAAAAATGGCAGACAACTCCAATTATTTTCTCTTCTGATTTCACCGCGGAGGACTTCAGATAATCTCCTCTACCTCTAAAAAAACATTGCAAATAATGTGCATGCAAGAATATCCACATTGAAATGGTTTTTATGTTGTTACTGAAAGGGGGGTGAATTAGTATCAAGTACAATTTTAAAAAAAATTCAACTTGTACTTAAACCATTCAATTATATCCAATGAGAAATGAGCAATAGTATAAGAGTTACACCAATACACCACAATACACCATGCACAATATATGAGAAATAAACAATAGT
>CBVK0101108445.1:0-14319 GCA_900067695.1 Picea abies | reverse complement strand
CTTTTTCGTTGTCGAGGATTTCTCCCTTTATGAATCCCCGATTCCCGATTCGCGATGGCGCTCCTGCTATGACGCTAGCCCCTACGGCTACTCCTTCCCCACGTGAGTCGTTAGTCCATGAGACCACGTCCTTTTCCTTATTGGGATTTCAGAATTTCGTGAGTTCGAACGATGCAGAACTCACACCTCGAGAATCTCCGATCCCCGACTTCCGATGCCACCTGTCCTTTACTCCCTTATGCCTGGACCCCACACTTTCATAGTGATATCACGCCATGTGTCCCCACAATGATCAACAGTTCCCGTTGCATCGAGAAATTGCTAATCACGATCTCAGCTGGTGCAAAACTCCTGTCTCCATAAACTCCGATGAGCCAAACCCCGATGGCCCATGTTTCCTTCCTGCGCCTAAGGGACAAATCCCGCACAACCTCTCCAAGATCTGACGGTTGGCGGGACTTCGTGAGGCTCTTCTGCGAACCCTGACCATCAGATCCTCTTCCTCAAGGATTTCTTAAAATAACTAAGTGTTTCCTCTCGAGCTTGCCTTCCATGACTGCACTAAACTTTTCCTTGGAATGTTCCACGGAGCACTTCCTGTGCTCTTCTTTTGACGATACCCACAAAAGTTATAAACCTCCTGAGCTTCTCTTCCAAATTTGAATCTTCAGATAAACCCGTGCACAACCCTTGTGCTTACTATTCAACCACCTCGAAGATTGAATACTTCAGACCCTGTGCAACTCCTGCAACAACAGTCTCTACCTTCTTTTGCTCAGCTTAACAACTGAGACCTCTGACTCCGCCTGTGTGCTCTTCACACAACTTCCACAAAAACCCTATAACTTCTGGGGGAATGAGAATACGTGTTTAACTTCTGAGCCTTCATCGACGCACTCTATGCGGATGAATTCAACTGCACTCTATGCAGGAATCTCTTGGCTCAGACAGAGAAACAATTGAAACTAATTCTCTTCTCTTTTAGACTCCAGTTTAAACCCTGAAATCACATGAAAAGTATATTCAAAGAAAATGCATGACCAAAAAACAAACATTCATGAGCACATAAACAACATACATAGAGAAACAACACCAGCCATGAAATTGAATCAAAGACTCTCTTCTATTAATTCAAATCTGTACATGGGGATTCTGCATACAATTTCTCTGCTTGCTCTTCTCTTCTGAACGTTGTCTTCTGAAAATCTAAATAATGTACAAAGGAGGGTGTCTATATCCGTTTTCCCTCGCTGACTCTAAAACTGTCTAATCTAGACTTAAAAATCTACCTAACTGCATTAAATCTATTAAATGCCTTCCTATCTACAAAGGACGAGAGCTTAAAGGCTCAAGGTCCCCTTTACAATACAAGTGTGCCTTCCATAAATGGTGCATTTATGCATTGGCGCATCATCTCGATTGACAATTTCAAAAAGGTTTTGGCTGGCCTTGTCCAACTGTCTTCTACTCCATGCTGGCTCACTTGACGAGTGAGTGATGCTCCTGCATCATACTCCTCGGCTCGAAAACTTTCATGGGCTTCTGTCCATGAGCTCCTGCACGGTCTGTCCATGCTTCTGTATCACTGCTTTGCTTTCCCAGCTGGCATCTTCCTCTGGGTGATTATTCCACTTAACCAGGTACTCAAAATACTACTTTTTCCTGGTCTTCTTACCCGCTCGCTTGTCCAGTATGCACTCCATTTGTGGTTTATCTGCAACCGGTAATTGCTTCTGCCACTGGATCACTGGTTCCTCAGTTCCAGTTCCTACTCCTCCAGCCCTGTATGGGTATAAATATGCAACATTGAATATCAGAGATATTCCGATGCCATCCGGCAATTCAATCTCATAAGCATTCTCTCTGAATTTCTTCAGGACTCGGCATGGTCCAATTTTCTTCATCTTGAGCTTGTTGTATGTTCCCCTTGGGAACCTTTCCTTTCTCAGATGTGCTAGAACAAGATCCCCAAATTCGAATTGAAGTTGTCTCTTCCGCTGATCGGCTCTGCGCTTATACTCCTGATTCGAATCCATCAATCGCTGCTTCACCCTGCCGTGAAGTTCTTTCATCGCCTCAACGAATTCTTTTGCGCTCGCACTGCTATTCATAGTCTGTTCTGACTCCCTAAGTTTAGAAACTCCCCTTGGTTGTGTACCATACACAATCTGAAATGGAATTTTGCCTGTACTCCGATTCACATAATCATTGTATGCAAACTCTGCCTGTGGCAATATGTTGTCCCAGCTGCTATGGTGCTCCGTCACCAAGCTCCTCAACAAGCCTCCAAGACTTCTATTGACCACCTCAGTCTGCCCATATGTCTGTGGATGGTAAACTGAACTAAAATCCAAATTAGTCCCCAGCTTCTTCCAGAGCATCCTCCAAAAATGACCTATGAATTTGGTGTCCCTGTCCAAGACTATGCTTCTCGGCAATCCATGAAGTCTAACAATCTCTCTGAAAAATAAGTTTGCGATGTGGGTCGCATCGCTGGTCTTCTGAAACAGAATAAAATGTGCCATCTTTGAAAACCTGTCCACCACCACAAAGATGGAATCAACCCCTCTTTGCGTCCTTGGTAAACCCAATACAAAATCCATGCTAATTTCCTCCCATGGCCTCTCGAGTATGGGCAATGGCTGATAAAACCCTGCATTCTGCTTCCGGCCTTTGGAATGCTGACAAATTCTACACCTGTCAACAAACCTTTTGACATCGGCTCGCATGCCTAGCCAAAAATACGATTCGCTCAGCTTTGTGAATGTTTTGTCATGGCCAAAGTGCCCTGCTAAGCCTCTGTTGTTCTTTTCCTTTAACAAATTATCCCTCATGGACCCATTTGGAATGCATAACTGATTGCCTCTGAACAACAATCCCTCCTAGATCATGTAGTCTATCCATGGGCTCCGATCCCTGAGAACAGGATTCTCAGCTGCTTCATATGCTTCTCCGAAGTCTGCATCTCCTGCGTACATGTCCTTCAGGTTTTCAAAACCCAAAGTTTTGACTCGGAACTCCTGCAGCAACAAACATTTCCTTCTCAAAGCATCAACCACTTTGTTAGCAGTTCCTGAAATATGTTTGATCACAAATGTGAAATTTTGCATGTACTCTACCCATTTTGCATGCTTCTGGTTCAACTTCTCCTATTGACTCACAAACTGCAATGCATGATTATCACTGTACAATACAAATTCTTTTGGGATCAAGTAATGCCTCCACTTCTTTAATGCCTGTATGATGGCATAAAATGCTTTATCATACATGGAGTATTTCAGCTTTGCTTCATCCAGTTTCTCACTGAAATATGCAACTGGTCTGTCCTCTTGACTCAAGACCGCTCCTATGTCATATTCGCTTGCATCACATTTCACTTGAAATGTCTTTTTGAAGTCCGACAACACCAACACTAGTCGTTCTGTTATCTTCTGCTTCAATAGATTCAAGCTCTTCTCAACCTCTGTTGTCCAGTGAAAAGTTTTTTGTCGCTTCTTCAATGTGTCCATCATCACTGCGCTAATCCCACTGAAATTCCTAATGAATTTTCTATAGAAACTAGCCAAACCATGGAAACTCCTTACCTCGAAAACATTTCTCAGTGATGGCCAATTCTTGATCACTTCCACCTTCTCAGGATCCATCTTCAAGTCATTCGTTGATATGACAAAATCCAAATAAATGAGCTCTGTCTTCACGAAGGAACACTTCTTCATGTTGACCAACAGCTTCTCCTGCTACAGTCTTCTCATCACAATGGCCAAATGTTTCAAATGTTCAGCCTTTGTCTTACTGTAGATCAATATATCATCTAGATATACGACTACAAACTTCCCAATGAATTCCCTTAGGACTTCATTCATCAGCCTCATGAATGTGCTCGACGTGTTTGTCAAGCCAAACAACATGACCAACCATTCGTACAAACCTTCGTTTGTTTTGAATGTTGTCTTCCATTCATCACCTTCCCTCATGCGAATCTGGTGATATCTTCTCTTGAGATCAATCTTCGAAAAGTAATTTGCCCCACTCAGGCAATCCATCAGATCATCCATTCTCGACAGTGGAAATCTGTACCTGATGGTAATTCTGTTAATCACTCTGGAGTCTGTGCACATTCTCCAACCTCCATCCTTTCTCGGACTAAGCACTATTGGAATAACACACGGACTCAGGCTTTCTCTGACCAATCCTTTATCCAAAAAATCATGGACCTGCTTCTTGACCTCCTCATTCTCTTGTGGTGTCAACCTGTACGCAGCCTTATTCGGAAAACTGGCTTCTGGTATGAGATCAATGTGATGACTCACACTCCTCATTGGTGGAAATGAACGAGGTAATTCGTCCACGATGATGTCAGCGAACTCTTCCAGCAGTTCCTGAATCTCTTCTGGTAAGTCATCCACTCTCGTGCTAGTCAGGAAAATTCTCGGTTTCCTGACCACAAAGAATTGTGGATCTTCCTTCTTCTCCATCTCTGTGAGAAGTTCCTTCCCACTGATGAGAAGTATGGTATTTTTTACTTCCAGTTTCACCTCTTTATCCTTGATCAGAAGCAACATGTGTGTCCTCCCATCCTTCTCCAACGTATATGTGTTCATCCTCCCATCATTAACCACATTTCGGTCATGCTGCCATGGTCTACCCAATAACAAATGACATACATCCATGGGAATGACATCACACAAGACTTTATCATTGTATTCCCCAATTTTAAATTCAACTAAACATTGTTTAGTTACACTCACCTGATGACCCTTCTGTAACCATGATACTTTATATGGGCTCAGGTGATTAGTTGTCTCCAGCTCTAGATTCTCCACCATCTCAGTTGAAACGAGATTGTCGGTGCTTCCGCTGTCCACGATAACCTTGCACTTCCAGCCCTTGGTCTTGCATGTGGTTCTGAAAAGTCTGGTCCTCTGAGTTGTGTCCTCCACCTCTTTCTCAAGTGTCAAAAGGACTTTATGCACCATCAGAGACCTCCCTGCTTCGGTGTCTTCGTTCTCAACATCACACCTTTATGCTTCAATGATGTGAGCTTCTCCTCTGTCCATTTTATTTTTTGGACAATCAATGGCTTTGTGTCCATCCTTCCCACATGTGAAACATGTGATGATTCCACCTTGACCTCTTCCCCTACCTCTGGTACGAGGAAAAGTGTTTGCGTCACCATATCCGCCACCCTACTCTGTATGTTGTCTCCTCGGCTCAGTATATTGTTGTCCTCGCTCTGAGGTTCCACCTCTTTCAACTTTACCCTGAGGTTTCTTCCATTCCTCCTTGGGATTCTGAAACTTCTCCTAGGCAACTGTCTTGCCTCTGGGCTGACTTCTGCCTCGCCCTCGTTGACCTTGCTTACGGCTCAGCTTCTCCTCGGCCTTCAGAGCCATCTGGTAAGCATCCTCCACTGTCCTGATGGTCGTTATGCTTAACTCATCCTAAATGTCGTATCTCAGACCATTCAGATATCTGGCGACCTTCTCATCATCGCTCTCCCGATGACCTGCTCGGATATTGAGCTTGTAAAATTCTTTGGTGTACTCTTTCACCGTCATCAACTTCTGCCTCAGGTTCTGCATTCGCCTAAATAGCGTGATCTGATAATCCCTTGGGATGAATTTTTCTTTCATTTTTGCAATCATTCGATCCCAGCTTTTGATCTTTTGTTTACCTTTGGAATGTCTATCTACCTGTAGCTTGTCGCACCATAATGCTACATGTCCCTTCAACATGGTAACAACATGTCTTACCTTTTTATCCTCTTTGATATCCTCATAATCAAAGTAGGTGTCAAGAGCCCTAATCAAGTCCAACAACTCTTCTACATCCAGGCTTCCTTCATAAGCTGGAATGTCTATTTTGGTCTTGGAACTCATCCTGGCGATAGATTTAATCAATCGCTCGGTTGATGCATCCTCTGTTGTGACCTCTTCTTCATGTCCAGCCTCTTCTTCAACCTAGAAATCACTAAGATCCCCTGCACCAACTCCGTGTCTCTGCACTGTCTCCATCTCTTCAAGCCTTGCTCAGAGATCCCTCATCTGTCACTCCATTTCTGGATTTCCTGCTGGCCTACCTCTTCTTCACGCATACCTGTCTTCCGAACCAAGTGATTGCCTTTCTCTCCTATGCGGCATGTTGAAATCTCCTTCTTTGCTACAGAAAGCAAAGATATTTTGGCTCGGATACCACTCTGCCGTAGACATCCACCCAGGGCACGTCCACGCTCACCGGGACCTTCTTTTACTCAGGCCCGAAGAGTTAAATTACTCTTCCACCCCTTGACGGGAGTTACAATACCCACAGAATTTTTCCTGTGATCTCCCCTTGTCTTATCGGGAAATCGAGCTTCGCGTTATCGTGAAACTTGTGGACACGGTTCTCATGTTATCCAAAACCTTGAAGCCTGATGGGTCTTAAGGTCAATGCTTTTCTGTCCCTGTCGGGGATTTCCCGATCAGGAAATCAACTTTTTCGTTGTCGAGGATTTCTCCCTTTATGAATCCCCAATTCCCGATTCGCGATGGCGCTCCCACTATGATGCTAGCCCCTCCGGCTACTCCTTCCCCACATGACCCGTCAGTCCACGAGACCACGTCCTTTCCCTTATTGGGATTTCAGAATTTCGCGAGTTCAAATGATGCAGAACTCACACCTCGAGAATCTTCGATCCCCGACTTCGGATGCCACCTGTCCTTTACTCCCTTATGCCTGGACCCCACACTTCCATAGTGAACTCATGCCACATGTCCCCGCGACGATCAACAGCTCCCGTTGCATCAAGAAATCGCTAATCGCAATCTCAGCTGGCGCAAAACTCCTGTCTCCGTAAACTCCAATGAGCCAAACCCTGATGGCCCTTGTTTCGTTCCTGCACCTAAGGGATAAATCTCGCACAACCTCTCCAAGATCTGATGGTCGACGGGACTTCGCGAGGCTCTTCTGTGAACTCTGACTGTCAGATCCTCTTCCTCAAGGATTTCTTAAAATAACTAAGTGTTTCCTCTCGAGCTTGCCTTCCACGCCTGCACTAAAGTTTTCCTTGGAATGTTCCACAATGCACTTCCTTTACTCTTCTTTTGACGATACCCACAAAAGTTCTAAACCTATTGAGCTTCTCTTCTAAATCTGAATCTTCAGATAAACCCATGCACAACCCTTGCACTTACTATTCAACCACCTCGAAGATTGAATACTTCAGACCCTGTGCAACTCCTGCAACAGTAGTCTCTACCTTCTTTTGCTCAGCTTAACAACTGAGACCTCTGACTCTGCCTGTGTGCTTTTCACACAGCTTCCACAACAACCCTATAACTTCTGGGTGAATGAGAATAAGTGTTTAACTTATGAGCCTTCATCGACGCACTCTATGCGGATGAATTCAACTGTACTCTATGCAGGAATCTCCTGGCTCAGACAGAGAAACAATTGAAACTAATTCTCTTCTCTTTTAGACTCCAGTTTAAACCTTGAAATCACATGCACAATATATTCAAAGCAAATGGATGACCAGAAAACAAACATTCATGAGCACATAAAAAACAGACATAGAGAAACAACACCAGCCATGAAATTGAATCAAAGACTCTCTTCTATTAATTCAAATCTGTACATGGGGGTTCTGCATACAATTTCTCTACTTTCTCTTCTCTTCTGAACGCTGGCTTCTAAAAATATGAATAATGTACAAAGGAGGGTGTCTATATCCGTTTTCCCTCATTGACTCTAAAACTGTCTAATCTAGACTTAAACATCTACCTAACTGCATTAAATCTATTAAATGCCTTCCTATCTACTAAGGATGAGAGCTTAAAGGCTCAAGGTCCCCTTTACAATACAAGTGCACCTTCCATAAATGGTGCATTTATGCATTGACGCATCATCTCGATTGAAAATTTCAAAAAGGTTTTGGCTGGCCTTGTCCAGCTGTCTTCCGCTCCATGCTGGCTCGCTTGATGAGTGGGTGATGCTCCTGCGTCATACTCCTCGGCTTGAAAACTTTCATGGGCTCCTGTCCATGAGCTCCTGCACGGTATGTCCATGCTTCTGTATCACTACTTCTCTTTCCCAGCTGGCATATTCCTCTGGGTGATTCTTCCACTTGACCAGGTACTCGAAATACTGCTTTCTCCTGGTCTTCTTACCCGCTCGCTTGTCCAATATGCACTCCATCTGTGGTTTCTCTACAACCGGTAATTGCTTCTACCACTGGATCACTGGTTCCTCAGTTCCAGTTTCTGCTCCTCCAGCCCTGTATGGGTATAAATATGCAACATTGAATATCGAAGATATTCCAATGCCATCCGGCAATTCAATCTCATAAGCATTCTCTCCGAATTTCTTCAGGACTCGGCATGGTCTGATTTTCTTCATCTTGAGCTTGTTGTATTTTCCCCTTGGGAACCTTTCCTTTCTCAGATGTGCTAGAACAAGATCCCCAACTTTGAACTGAAGTTGTCTCTTCCACTGATCGGCTCTGCGCTTATACTCCTGATTTGAATCCATCAATCACTGCTTCACCCTGCCGTGAAGTTCTTTCATTGCCTCAGCGAATTCTTCTGCGCTCGCATTGCTAGTCACAGTCTGTTCTGACTCCCTGAGTTCAAAAACTCCCCTTGGTTATGTCCCATACACAATCTAAAATGGAATTTTTCCTGTACTCCGATTCACAAAATCATTTTATGCAAACTCTGCCTGTGGCAATATGTTGTCCCAGCTGCTATGGTGCTCTGTCACCAAGCTCCTCAGCAAGTCTCCAAGACTTCTGTTGACCACCTTGGTCTGCCCATCTGTCTGCGGATGGTAATCTGAACTAAAATAAAAATTAGTCCCTAGCTTCTTCTAGAGCGTCCTCCAAAAATGACCTATGAATTTGGTGTCCCTGTCCGAGACTATGCCTCTCGGCAATCCATGAAGTCTAACAAGCTCTCTGAAAAACAAGTTTGCGATGTGGGTCGCATCGCTAGTCTTCTGACACGGAATAAAATGCGCCATCTTCGAAAACCTGTCCACCACCACAAAGATGGTATCAACCCCTCTTTGCGTCCTCAGTAAACCCAATACAAAATCCATGCTAATTGCCTCCCATGGCCTCTCGGGTATGGGCAATGGCTGATAAAACCCTGCATTTTGCTTCTGGCCTTTGGAATGCTGACAAATTCTACACCTGTCAACAAACCTTTTGACATCGGCTCGCATGCCCAACCAAAAATATGATTCGCTCAGCTTTGCGAATGTTTTGTCGTGGCCAAAGTGCCCTTCTAAGCCCCCGCTGTGCTTTTCCTTTAACAAATTCTCCCTCATGGACCAATTTGGAATGCATAACTGATTGCCTCTAAACAACAATCCCTCCTGGATCATGTAGTCCATCCATGGGCTTCGATCCCTAAGAACGGGATTCTTAGCTGCTTCATATGCTTCTCCGAAGTCTGCATCTCCTGCGTACATGTCCTTCAGGTTTTCAAAACCCAAGGTTTTGACTCGGAACTCCTGCAGCAACAAACATTTCCTGCTCAAAGCATGAACCACTTTGTTAGTAGTTCTTGAAATATGTTTGATCACAAACGTGAAATTCTGCATGTACTCTACCCATTTTGCATGCTTCTGGTTCAACTTCTCCTATTGACTCACAAAATTCAATGCATGATTATCACTGTACAATACAAATTCTTTTGGGATCAAGTAATGCCTCCACTTCTTTAATGCCTGTATTATGGAATAAAACTCTTTATCATACGTGGAGTATTTCATCTTTTCTTCATCCATTTTCTAACTGAAATATGAAACTGGTCTATCCTCTTGACTCAAGACCGCTCCTATGGCATATCCGCTTGCATCACATTTCACTTGAAATGTCTTTTTGAAGTCTGACAACACCAACACTAGTCGTTCCGTTATCTTCCGCTTCAATATATTCAAGCTCTTCTTAGCCTCTACTGTCGAGTGAAAAGTTTTGTGTCGCTTCTTCACTGTGTCCATCATCGCTGCGCTAATCCCACTGAAATTCCTAATGAATTTTCTGTAGAAACTAGCCAAACCATGGAAACTCCTTACCTCGAAAATATTTCTCAGTGATGGCCAATTCTTGATCACTTCCACCTTCTCAGGATCCATCTTCAACTCATTCGATGATATGACAAAACCCAAATAAATGAGCTCTGTCTTCATGAAGGAACACTTCTTCATGTTGACCAATAGCTTCTCTTGCTGCAGTCTTCTCATCACAATGGCCAAATGTTTCAAATGTTATGCCTTTGTCTTACTGTACATCAATATATCATCTAGATATATGACTACAAACTTCCCAATGAATTCCCTCAGGACTTCATTCATTAGCCTCATGAATGTGCTCGGCGCATTTGTCAAGCCAAACGGCATGACCAACCATTCGTACAAACCTTCATTTGTTTTGAATGTTGTCTTCCATTCATCACCTTCCCTCATGCAAATCTGGTGATATCCTCTCTTGAGATCAATCTTCGAAAAGTAATTTTCCCCACTCAGGCAATCCATCAGATCATCCATTCTCGACAGTGGAAATCTGTACCTGATGGTAATTTTGTTAATCACTCTGGAGTCTGTGCACATTCTCCAACCTCCATCCTTTCTCAGACTAAGCATTGTTGGAACAGCACACGGACTCAGGCTTTCTCTGACCAATCCTTTATCCAACAAATCCTATACCTGCTTCTTGAACTCCTCGTTCTCTTGTGGCATCAACCTGTACGCAGCCTTATTCAGCAAACTGGCTCCTGGTATGAGATCAATGTGATGACTCACACTCCTCATTGGTGGAAATGAAAGAGGTAATTCATCCACGATGATGTCAATGAACTCTTCCAGCAGTTCCTGAATCTCTTCTGGTAAGTCATCCACTCTCGTGCTAGTCAGGACAATTCTCGGTTTCCTGACCACAAAGAATTGTGGATCTTCCTTCTTCTCCATCTCTGTGAGAAGTTCCTTCCCACTGATGAGAAGTATGGTATTGTTTACTTCCGGTTTCATCTCTTGATCCTTGATCAGAAGCAACATGTGTGTCCTCCCATCCTTCTCCAAAGTATATGTGTTCATCCTCCCATCATGAACCACATTTTGGTCATACTGCCACGGTCTACCCAATAAAAAATGACATACATCCATGGGAATGACATCACACAAGACTTTATCATTGTATTCCCCAATTTTAAATTGAACTAAACATTGTTTAGTTACACTCACCTGATGACCCTTCTGTAACCATGATACTTTATATGGGCTCGGGTGATCAGTTGTCTCCAGCTCTAGTTTCTCCACCATCTCGGTTGAAACGAGATTGTCGGTGCTTCTGCTATCCATGATAACCTTGCACTTCCAGCCCTTGGTCTTGCATGTGGTTCTGAAAAGTCTAGTCCTCTGAGTTGTGTCCTCCACCTCTTTCTCGGGTGTCAAAAGGACCTTATGCACCGTCAGTGACCTCCCTGCTTCAGTGTCTTCGTTCTTAACATCACGCCTCTGCTCTTCAGTGATGTGAGCTTCTCCTCTGTCCATTTTCTTGTATGGACAATCAACGGCTTTGTGTCCATCCTTCCCACATGTGAAACATGTGATGATTCCACCTCGGTCTCCTCCCCTACCTTTGGTATGAGGAAAAGTGTTTGTGTCAGCATATCCGCCACCCTACTCTGTATGCTGTCTCCTTGCCTCAGTATATTTCTATCCTCGCTGTGAGGTTCCACCTCTTTCAACTTTACCCTGAGGTTTCTTCCATTCCCCCTTGGGATTCTAAAACTTCTCCTGGGCAACTGCCTTGCCTCTGGGCTGACTTCTGCCTCGCCCTCGCTGACCTTGCTTACGGCTCAAATTCTCCTCAGCCTTCAGAGCCATCTGGTAAGCATCCTCCACTGTCCTGTTGGTCGTCATGCTTAACTCATCCTGAATGTCGTATCTCAGACCATTCAGATATCTGGCGGCCTTCTCATCATCGCTCTCTCGATGACCTACTCGTATATTGAGCTTGTAAAATTCTTCGGTGTACTCTTTCACTGTCATCAACTTCTGCCTCAGGTTCTACATTCGCCTGAACAACATGATCTGATAATCCCTTGGGATGAATTTTTCTTTCATTTTAGCAATCATTCCATCCCAGCTTTTGATATTTTGTTTAACTTTGGAACGTCTATCTTACTGTAGATCGTCCCACCACAATGCTACATGTCCCTTCAACTTGGTAACATCATGTCTTACCTTTTTATCCTCTTCGATATCCTCATAATCGAAGTAGGTGTCAAGAGCCCTGATCCAGTCCAGCAACTCTTCTACATCTAGGCTTCCTTCATAAGCTGGAATGTCCATTTTGGTCTTGGAACTCATCCTGGTGATAGCTTTAATCAATCTCTTGGTTGATGCAGCCTCTGCTGTGACATCTTCTTCATGTCCAACCTCTTCTTCAACCTCGGAATCACTAAGATCCCCTGCACCAACTCCACGTCTCTGCGCTGTCTCCATCTCTTCAAGCCTTTCTTGGAGATCCCTCATCTATCGCTCCATTTTTGGATTTCCTGTCGGCCTACCTCTTCTTCACGCATCCCTGTCTTCTGGACCAGGTGATCGCCTTTCTCTCCTGGGCGGAATGTCAAAATCTCCTTCTCTGCTATAGAAAGCAAAGATATTTTGGCTCTGATACCACTCTGCCGTAGACGTCCACCCAGGGCACGTCCACGCTCACCAAGACCTTCTTTTACTCAGGCCCGAAGAGTTAAATTACTCTTCTACCCCCTGTCGGGAGTTACAATACCCACAGAATTTTTCCTGTGATCTCCCCTTGTCTTATCGGGAAATCGAGCTTCGCGTTATCGCGAAACTTGTGGGCATGGTTCTCATGCTATCCAAAACCCCGAAGCCCGATGGGTCTTAAGGTCAATGCTTTTCCATCCCTGTCGGGGATTTCCCTATCGGGAAATCGACTTTTTCGTTGTCGAGGATTTCTCCCTTTATGAATCCCCGATTCCCGATTCGCGATGACGCTCCCATTATGACGCTAGCCCCTCTAGCTACTCCTTCCCCACGTGACCCGTCAGTCCATGAGACCATGTCCTTTCCCTTATCGGGATTTTAGAATTTCGCGAGTTCGAACGACGCAGAACTCACACCTCGAGAATCTCCTATCCCCGACTTTCGATGCCACCTGTCCTTTACTCCCTTATGCCTGGACCCCACACTTCCATAGTGATCTCACACCATGCTTCCCTGCAATGATCAACGGCTCCCGTTGCATCGAGAAATCGCTAATCGCGATCTTAGCTGGTGCAAAACTCCTGTCTCCATAAACTCCGATGAGCCAAACCCCGATGGCCCTTGTTTCCTTCCTGCGCCTAAGGGCTAAATCCCGCGCAACCTCTCCAAGATCTGACGGTGGGTGGGAATTCGCAAGGCTCTTCTATGAACCCTGACCATCAGATCCTCTTCCTCAAGGATTTCTTAAAATAACTAAGTTTTTCCTCTCGATCTTGCCTTCCACACCTGCACTAAACTTTTCCTTGGAATGTTCCATGGTGCACTTCCTGTGCTCTTCTTTTGATGATACCCACAAAATTTCTAAACCTCCTAAGCTTCTCTTCTGAATCTGAATCTTCAGAGAAACCCGCGCACAACCCTTGCGCTTACTATTCAACCACCTCGAAGATTGAATACTTCAGACCCTGTGCAACTCCTGCAACAGTAGTCTCTACCCTCTTTTGCTCAGCTTAACAACTGAGACCTCTGACTCCGCCTGTGTGCTCTTCACACGGCTTCCACAACAACCCTATAACTTCTGGGTGAATGAGAATAAGTGTTTAACTTCCGAGCCTTCATCGACGCACTCTATGCGGATGAATTCAGCTGCACTCTATGCAGGAATCTCCTGGCTCAGACAGAGAAACAATTGAAACTAATTCTCTTCTCTTTTAGACTCCAGTTTAAACCCTGAAATCACATGCACAATATATTCAAAGAAAATGCATGACCAGAAAACAAACATTCATGAGCACATAAACAACATACACAGAGAAACAACACCAGCCATGAAATTGAATCAAATACTCTCTTCTATTAATTCAAATCTGTACATGGGGGTTCTACATACAATTTCTCTGCTTGCTCTTCTCTTCTGAACGTTGGCTTCTGAAAATCTGAATAATGTACAAAGGAGGGTGTCTATGTCTGTTTTCCCTCACTGACTCTAAAACTGCCTAATCTAGACTTAAACATCTACCTAACTGCATTAAATCTATTAAATGCCTTCCTATCTACTAAGGACGAGAGCTTAAAGGCTCAAGGTCCCCTTTACAATACAAGTGT
>CBVK0101108443.1:0-22882 GCA_900067695.1 Picea abies | reverse complement strand
TGCTGGGGGGCAACCTCAATCCGGAACCTACCATCAACTGTATGGACAAAACGTGTCCACCACACCCAATCCGTGGGATATCCCTTTTCCAGGAAACACACAGTTCTCGGGGGGACACAATCCTTAGGCTCCACAACAACCTCTTCCCCCTCAAGGGACCCATCTATATCCTCCTTATGGACAAATGCCAAATATGGCTTATAATCCTCAAAACCCATCCGATTATCCTCCGCTCGCACATGTTTCTCGAACCCCCTCAAATCCTATGTACCCTAGTCAACACCAACCTTATACAAGAGGACCCACTGGTTACAATTATCCACCTAACCCAGTGTATGGTCCTACTGGTATTACTATGCCACACCAGTATTACCCGCAAGTTAACCGACAACTACCTTTCCTAGCAACTCTGGACCTCCCAGACTTGTCTCGATTAACGAATGATCCTATTTTTCATTCTCCAGTTTGGCCATCTATTCCAGCTAAACTTCCTTCTGATATTCCAAAATTCGACGGAAAGTCTGGAGAAGACCCAAACAACCATGTGATGACTTTCCATCTGTGGTGTTCATCGAACTCCCTCATGGATGATTCTATACATTTGCATCTTTTCCAACAAACGCTTACGGGTTCTACAGAAAAATGGTATATTGAACTACCACGTGCTTCTTTTCACGATTTCAAATCCCTTGCCATGTCCTTCCTCACACACTTCCAACTACCCATTTGATATGAGACAAGTACCGAACTATTGACCTCCCTTCATCAGACAACCTCCATACATATCTCTGATCATATTCATGAATGGAGACGACGACGAAGGTTAATCAAAGCGGTCATTCCTGACCAATTATTAGCGGAATGGTTCACTAAATCACTGTTACCCCAAATCGCTCGTGATGTTGCTATGGGTGGTGTAGTCACCAAGGAAGAAGCCATTGCTCGAGCTCTGTACCTAGATTTGGTTTATTCACAATCTGGTACTCTATACGAATTGATACCAAATGCTACTTGTGTCACTACTGACCCATCCAGAACATCGTCTACCTTGCATGCAGATGGAGTCATTGGCTCCGTCAAAACCCAATCTACTTCCCAGTCAACTGGAACAACCTAGCAGCCCGCTCCGACGTCTACTCCCAGTTTGACCACACCCTCTTCTACCTCCCCTCAAACTCAGGTCTCTGAGGTGAATACGGTCCAATCGACCCCTTCACAACAATTTGGAGGTAAGAAGAAAGAAATAAATAAACCGAAGAAAAACAACAACAATGAACAACCAAAAAATCGACCTCAAACCCCTGCTGCTGGAAAACAACCACAACGGAAACTGAAATTTCCATGTCTCATTTGTGGCGATGATCACTACACCTGAGACTGTCCACATCGTGATGAAGTGGCCAAGCTCTTTAATGGAAATTCACAACCCATTGTGCTTACCCAGCCTTTTCCACAGCAACAATCTTTGGTTGCTCAAACCCCCACTCCAGGGGGAAGTTCCAACCAATCCCATGATGAGGCCTCGACAAGTGCCCATATTTACATGTTTGATGGGATTAATCTGACCACTTGCACTACGACATATGACACACCGATTAAACCTGATAAGCTGAAGCCCACTAATGGTTCCTTACCGGACCCATCACCACCTTTCGTTAGTCCTCCGTCTACTAGCCCCCCGTCTGGGCCACTTCAGATCAAGAAACCTTCATTTGACTCCATATTATTCCCTCCTAAGAGAACTATATGGAAATCTACCTTTAATCCTAGTTCGCGGGTTGCCCAAAACTACAACATCATTGAAGATTTGGCTCAAGCACCATGTGCTATGTCTACTTTGGAAGTTCTACAACACTGTCCCAGTCAACGTAGAACACTCTTGGCTACCATCGGTGCTTTCGATCTTGAGTCATCAAATAACCTCACATTTAATCTGGATGATCATCAACCTCAACTCTCCCACCAACTAGCTTTTCAAATCGATGTTGTTGTTCACAATCAACAAATCCACCGAACTATCTTGGATGAGGGAGCCTTTACTTGTGTCATGTGTTTAGCTTGTTGGAAAGGCTTGAAATCACCTGCCCTTAACAAATCCCCTACGATGTTACACTCTTTCGATGGGCGAGGTTTTCATCCTCACGGACTTTTTCAATCCTTAGCCATTCAGTTGGGCGGCAAAACTATTATTGTTGATGTCGAGGTGGTCGATGCCCCCCTCGATTACAACCTACTAATCAGAAGAAGTTGGTTCTACGCTATGACTGTTGTCGCCTCGTCGGTGTTTTGATGTGTACAATTTCCCCATCAAGGAAAAATTGTCACTATCGACCAACTAGATTTTTGTACACCCGACGCTCATGCCCCCCCTGTTACCAACAACATTCTTTTTTGGGGAGACCACAGAGTTACGTATGAAAGTGTTTGTGTTGGCTTGTTGAAAGATTCTAGCCTTATGGATACCTTCCCTACACCACTTCCACCCACCACACATCATATTGCAATCGTCAATATGATTTCGACTATGGCTTATCAATCTTTGGAATCATCTAACCCTTGGATTGTACCTAGTCCTATGGAATTCAATGTGCTCGGTGACACAATGCCACTTAGCCCAGCTGAGGCTGCATACATGGCTATTCAATTTGCCTCTCCCTCCCCGAATGACCCCCATCTATTGGCACCTGATACCTACTCGATGCCATCATGGTTGGATTCCCTATCGTCTGCAATCGATTACATTTCCCACATTTTTCCTTCCGATGAATCCATAATGGAAATGCTTAGTATCGATGATGTACCTTGGGATGATAACCATCACCGATCCTCTTTTCTTCCACCTCTAGAAGAAATTCACCAAGACATACACTCTTTCTTCCCTCCTAATGTTACCAATTCTCCACAATCTCCCATCCTCACACAAGATACTCTTTCTGAGGGGACTATGGGTAATATCTCTACTACGATCGTTATTGATATTTCGATCAAAGAAGGAATTGTGGAAAACATTAACCTTGGTGCTAATTGCACACCCGAAGAAGTGGTATCCTACACCGCTCTGTTTAAAGAATTTTGCGATGTCTTTGCTTGGAGATACGAAGAAATGGCAGGAATCGACCCCTCGATCATCATACATGAAATCAAGACTTACCCAGGTGTGAAACTTGCTCGACAAAAACTTTGTCCGGTTCATCCCAAGAAAATCAGAGTCATAAAGGAAAAATTTGAGAAACTTTTAAAATCTGGCTTTATCTATCCTGTCCCTTTGACAGAATGGGTCTCCAACCTTGTTTCGATTGCCAAAAAATAGGGGACCATTCATGTATGTGTTGACTATCAAGATCTAAATAAGGCTTGTCTAAAGGACAACTACCCTACGCCCTTCATCGACCAGATCATTGACAATTGCACTGGGAGCGTAATCTTCTCTTTCATGGATGGTTTCTCCGGGTATAACCAGTTTGAAATTTTACCTGATGATCAACATAAGACAGCCTTTATCTTCCCATGGGGAACTTTCGCCTATCGAAAGCTACCTTTTGGTCTCAAAAATGCTGGTGCTACTTTCCAGCGGGCCATGTCGTATGCTTTCCACGATATCAAGCATATTGCAAAACCTTACCTCGACGACTTACCTGCCCACTCATCCAATTGATTAGATCACATCGATCACTTATGAGTTATTTTTCTTCGATGTCGGTTTTACCGTATCCTCTTGAACCCACATAAGTGTATTTTTGTTGTCGAATCCGATCGACTCCTCGGTTTCATTATCTCTAAAGATGAGATTTGGGTGGATCCCTTAAAGATTAAGGCTATTCTAGCCTTACCCCCACCTACTAGTTTGACCCAACTCCAGAGTTTGCAAGGAAAAGCAAACTTCCTTCGCCATTTCATTTGTAACTATGCTGAGATAACTAAAGGATTCATGCAATTTTTGTAGAAAAACACCCCTTTCATCTGGGATGACATCGCTCAATGATCATTTGACACTCTTAATCATGCCTTGACTCACGCACCTTTGTTGCACCCTCCAGAGTATACAAAGGACTACATCCTTTACTTAGCTGTGTCCACTTCCACTATTGCAATGGTATTAGTTCAGGAGGACCCCAACGATGAGGAACATGTGATTTTTTACCTAAGAAAGAGTCTATCTGGACCTGAAATCCAATATTCACATGTAGAAAAACTGGCTCTGGCAGCCATCATCACTATCCATAGATTTCGCCATTACTGTAACACCCTGTTTCCCCCATTTTGTAAAAATAACTGGACTGGCCAAGAACTATGGCAAACTCATAAATGTGAATATGTGATGTAAATGGACCTTGTGGAAAAGGTCAATAAATGTGAATAACATTATGAATTTATATTGCAGGACTGTTGAGAGGGGATGTGCAGAAAAAGAGACCATGATGGCGATGGAAGGCACCTGGAAAGGTGGCATTAACTTCCACCAAGAATTAATACCGTATTTAGACTTCATTGGCCCGGAGAACCAAAAGCGGCTCGTTGGACCTAAATTAAATGTCTCGCGGGTTGGTAGGTAGATGGTTTAATGAGGAATGGGAGGTGAAACTCCCATCCGTAGAGCCGTCATGCCTAATCAGCGCGAGGGTAATCGTGCCACACAACCTCGCAAGAGGATAAGGCATATGGTAGAAACGATTGGGGGCAGACGCGAGGGGAGAACTTTGGCGATATGCAGAGTGAGTGATAGCAGAGAGGAAGGAGAGTAACGTTCGCTCCTGGTCACTAGCAAACAAAGACGCAGTCTCACAACATCATGGTCTCAGCTCGGGGGTGGCTAGTGGTAAATCCATTGGGAGTCTCTAAGCCTACGGTTGGGTGGAAACGAGCACCCCTCTCAGCAGTTGCTTGACCCCTGGTGTTATTTCTGATAAGTGTTTTGCCTTTGGCATCTTAAAATATATGTATTCTGATAATTATGCTCATAAGCTGTAAAACTGTGAATGATTTCATTATAAGATTGTTTGTATGGTATTTTGATCAGTACTAGTAGTTGTATATTCGTATGGAAAGACTACGTATGGCTTATGTCCTCATGAATCATTATTTATATGCTTGCCGACCTAATTCAGACCACATATCTGATCTATGGGAGAAAGGTACCCTTATATGCCTCAGATAGTATCCTGGGTAAGAACCTCCCCATAGAGATACCCTCCTTAAAAATCCCATCAAGAACCGAGAAAGCGAATGTGAAGGCGTAAGGCCTTAGTAACCCTGCACGAGGAGGAACGATCCTCTGTAAAACCCGAGATGGCAGCATAAGGATGAAGTATCAAATCGACGGATGAGATTTTGTTAGGAGATCTGTGGTCACTCATGACCGTCAGATCGGAGGAAGAAGATGGAGTGTTAAGTGTCTTAACCCTGATAGGTGTTAATCGACAGGAGAGATTCTATCGGGAAAACTGTGGTCACTCATGACCGTTAGATTGGTAGGAGTAAGTAGGGTGTTAAAATACTTACCCCTTTGTTTTTCGTGTCTTCGTGGAAAGCGAAGAATTCAGGACCGTAGATCTCCAAGGTCCATGGGAGTATCGGGACCGTTGATTTTTCCACGTCCAGGGAGTCATGGAAGAATGCAAGGGTAGGAACCAATCTTTGCCATCAGATCTCGGTTGGAAAACTCGACAGCCGTTGGATTTATCAAGAGTTACCCGCGAGTTACGACCCTAGTGTATAGGGGCGAAAGCCCCAAGATAGATCTGAGTCGTCCGAATGATGGAGGCCACGTGTCATAAGATTACCCATTTCGGGAAATCGGGAATCGTGGAATCGAGATTCTTGATGATGAGAGTTTGGGATTTTCCATAGTGAAAACCCCGTGATAGATCTAATTCATCTTTATCATAGAGCCTAGGTGTCGAAATATTACCCATTTCGGGAAATCGGGAATCACGGAATCGGGATTCCTGATGACGAGAGTTCAATATTTTCCATGGTGAAAACCCCAGGTTAGATCTGAACCATCCAGTTGACGAAGGCCATGTGCCATAAGATTAACCACATTGGGAAACCAAGGATCGGGAACTCAGGAGTCCCGTGATCGAGAGTTCAGACTCTCGTGATGATAAACACCAATGAACGGATGAGATTCTTTCGGAGGATCTCAGGGTCTATAATGACCGTTAGATGTGAGGGAGAGATGTCGTCTTTAAGCTGGGATGCGAATGCACATTAAGGAAAGTAACGAGTGGATTTGGACGACCAGATTCCACCTGCCCAAATCTATGGCTGAGGTTTCATTTTGGAGCCCCCTTGTTGTTCTGCCTTTAGTGGTGGGGGGGGGGTTCCGAAATCGGACGTGCAACTCTCAAACGGTTGAGATTAATTCACCGTGATCGATGACGCTCAAGGGAATTTCGAACCCCCCTTGCCATTCTGCCTTTAATGGGTGGGGGGTTCGAAATATTGTGGTGTGTGAAATGGGGCCCCCTCCTGTTCTGTTGACTACCATGTCGCAATTCCCCTCTGCCACCTGTACTCCACTTACCCGTGCGAAGGGGCCTGTTCTCATTGGCCATTTGCTAACCCTGTAGGGATTCGTCCCTATTGTCCGGTCGCTAGCCATGTTGGGGTTCGATGGTTACAGATTCGAACGATTCGACATCACTATAGCGCCGAGGCATGAAATACAAAAGACACTACGATTATTTGAACTGTGATCCTGACCCACGATCACATGGGAACAGAGAGAGAAAGATCTAGCTTGCGCTAAGACTCCATAGGTAATTTGGGGGTTTTGATTCTGTTGAAATCAACAAAAAAAAAAAAAAAAAAAAAAAAATTCGATTAAAGTAGTAGGTATGTGACAAAGTGGTATCTGAGCATGGTTACAACACTCGACCTGATTGGGCTCATGCACGAGTTGTGCATAAGCTCCGTTCGAAGCACTCCTACGAGGATTAACCCCCTAACTTAACTCTCTTGTCCAGGATTAAAACTTGGGAATGAGAACCCGACTGTGTATGCATGTGAAGAAGTTATAATTTATGCGCAAGTTACAAAATGTATCTAACTAATAACCAACGTTTGTCTTTTCTACCAAGCGGATGATCAGCCACGGGAATCTACAGACGCAGAGTGGAATCTACAGACGCAGAGTATGGTGACTCACCAAGAGGTGGGAGAAGGCTCCCACAACAGAGACGAAGAGTCTGACAAAATAAGAGAAATAGGAACCCCTCTAGATCTAGTTGAGACTGTGAGGAGTCTCATGGTTGAATTGCAAAGCTGCAAGGCCAACAATGAAAGGATGATGAAAGAACAAGAAAAGCAAACCGAAATTAATGCAGTTTTACTGCAAAGCTTATCTGACCTACAACGACAAATGCAACATGAACCCGAGATGCAGAAACATGGTCGTATCAGTGGCCATACTGAGAGGAGCACCTCAATAAAGGTCCACCCCAGAGGTAAAGGACCAATGCCAGACGATTCCACTGAGAAGGAAGCTGGCGATTCAGAAGGCTCTTCCAACAGTAGGACCAGTTCCTATTCTCGAAGAAGACAGAAGAAGCAAAAGACTTCCAAGGATCATAAATTTGACGAATTCATAAAGGCCAAACCTCCATCCTTCGACGGTGAGATAAAGAAGGGAGAGGAAGCTGAGGCCTGGCTACTTGGACTGAAGAAATATTTCAAAGTCCATGATTTTTCAGAGAATTTGAAGGCCTGAGTGGCCACTTTCAATCTGAATGGAAAGTCTTCCATTTGGTGGGAAGACCTTAAGAATATGAAAGGGGTCCGTGAGGAGGACCTGTCTTGGAAACAGTTTGAAAAATACTTCCGGAAGAAGTATTTGTCAGAAAGATATTTCGACGAGAAGGCTAAAGAGTTTTATGAACTCAAACTAGGACAACTCACCATAGAGGAATATGTCAACAAATTTATCAACTTATTGAGATATGTGCCCTACATCAAAGTAGAGAAGGTGAAGGCGCAATGCTTCATCAGTGGGATACCCAAGGAATACCGAAACCGAATTGAATTCGACGAGCCAAAAACTTTAAAGGACACTATTCAAAAAGCAACATATTGTCATGAACATTATGGACATCGGGCAGAGTCTTGTGGAGACTGGAAACAGAAGAATGGTTTGAAATTTCAGAAGAGGGGGATCAAGTCCTCAAGATTTAAGAATTACAAGAAGAACCCCATAATGAACTTTCCAACCCGGAGTGTACTCTAGCAGAACTTTCCCTCGGTGGATGAAAATAAAACTTCTGGACCTATACCAGTGAAGACTGATAACCCAAAGAGAGAACCTCTTAAATGCTGGGGTTGCGGAGAAGAGCATCTCCTGAGAGACTGTCCACACTGAAAATAGAACAGTCAAAAAGTTTATAACATTTAGGAAGTGACCACGGTCAATGATGTGGCAAGGAGTGTGCCACATATTTGTGCAGCCTTGGATAATAACCAAGCTAACCACCAAGCTTCAGTGGTGGAAATAGAAGGTATGATTTTAAACCATTTGGTGTCTATTTCGATTGACCCTGGTTCAAATTTGAGTTACATAGCCCCTAAAGCCGTTGATAAGTGTACGCTACAGCCATGAAAACAAACTAAGCCATGGTTGGTATAGTTAGCCACTGGCACCAAAAGAAAGGTGGTAGAGGTCATACCAGCCTGCCAACTAAGGTTGGGTGAATTCCCCACCCAAGCAACCCTTAATGTATTACCCCTAGGATCATATGATCTATTGATTGGTATGGACTGGTTGGCCACCCATAAAGCCAAATTGGACTATTACCATACAACCTTAGAAAATGTGAGCAAAGAAGGAAAAAGGATAACCCTCCAAGGGATTCGAAAACCGGTCTCGGTGAGACAAATCTAAGCCCTGCAAATGATAAAGTATTGTCGAAAGGGATGTCCCCTATATGCAATACAGGTGTTGAAAACAATCAAAGGTGATAAAACAAGCCCTGATGATCACCCTATCCTAAGAGAATACAGAGATGTGTTCTCGGAAGAGGTACCGGGTCTACTTCCTAGAAGAGACATTGAATTCTCGATAGAGCTCACACCAGGAGCGGTGCCGGTGTCTAGGACACCCTACCGGATGAGCACACCTGAGTTAGTTGAACTCAAATTGCAATTGAAAGAGATGATGGATAAGGGTTATATTCGACCCAGCATGTCCCCATGGGGAGCACCAGTCCTGTTCGTGAAAAAGAAGGACGACACCCTTAGACTGTGTATAGATTATTAACAACTTAATAAAGTAATCATAAAGAACAAGTACCCCTTGCCCAGGATCGATGATCTATTCGATCAGTTGGGAGGTGCGTCTATTTTCTCAAAGATTGACTTGAGGTCGAGATACCATCAATTCCGAATCAAGGGTGAAGACATCCATAAAACCGCTTTCTGGACACGGTATGGTCAGTATGAGTTTGTGGTAGTACCATTTGGGTTAACCAATACCCCTGCCACTTTCATGTGCTTAATGAACAATGTACTCGGTAAATTTTTAGATAAATTTGTACTAGTTTTCATTGATGACATATTAATCTACTCTAATAATAGAGAAGAACATGAACAACATCTTAGACTGGTGCTGCAAGTGCTAAGAGAGCATCCTCTCTATGCTAAATTCAGCAAATGTGACTTCTTTTAGAAGAAAATACATTACTTGGTACATGTTCTGCCCAAGGAAGGGGTAGCCGTAGATCCTGACAAGATCAGGTCTATCATGGAATGGCCTACCCCAAAGGATGTCTCAGACATCAGATCCTTTATGGGATTGGCGGGATACTATAGGAGATTTATAAACGGATTCTCCAAGATTGGTTGTCCAATCATTACCCTCCAGAAGAAGGGGACAAAATTCCTGTGGACACAACAATGTGAAGAAAGATTTCAAACCTTGAAACATATGCTAACCCATGCACCCATGTTGAAAATCGCTGACCCAGAAGTTGACTTCCTTGTGTGCATAGATTTTTGTAAGGAAGGGCTCGGAGGAGTCCTTATGCAGGAAGGAAAGGTGATCTGCTATGAATCCCAAAAATTGAATGAACATGAGGTCAACTATGTGAATCATGATCTAGAACTGGCTTCCATAGTGCATGCCTTGAAAATGTGGAGGCATTACCTCTTGGGAAGAAAATTCGTACTTATGACAGATCACTGTGGATTGAGATATTTGTTTGACCAACCAAATCTCAATGCCAGACAAGCAAGATGGATGGCCCTCCTTAGCGAATTTGACTTTGAAATCAAACACATCAAAGGGAAGGAAAATAGGGTGGTTGATGCCCTTAGCAGAAGCATGAGAACAATTCACCTGGCAGTGGTGAGTACCTGCGAGACAGATGTCAAGAACAGAGTCAGAAATGCACAAGAAACAGATTCCTTCATTCATATTGTGACCCTATACCTACAGCAAGAACCCGCTGGAGAAAAATATGATGGCTACCAGATAACCAAAGGAGGTCTTCTCACTTACAGAGATAGACTGTACATTCCAAATTATGACGACTTGAAGAGGTTCATCATGGATGAACTACATAAAAGACCATACACTGGTCACCCAGGGTACTATAAAATGATCACTGCCACCCGGAAACAATTTTATTGGCCTGGATTGAAGAAAGACATAGCCAAATATTTAGCCCAATGCATAGATAGCCAACTGGTTAAAGAAAAACATCGACACCCAGCAGGACTATTACACCCTTTACCCATCCCAAAATGGAAATGGGAAACCATATCCATGGATTTTATCATTGGATTACCAACTTCAACCAAACAGATCATGCCATTATGGTGGTGGTGGATAAACTGAGCAAGTCTGCTCATTTCAGCCCCGTCAAATCAACCTGCAAGGTGATAGATATCGCCCAAATATTCATGAAAGAGGTATTTCGACTGCACGACATGCCGAGAGAGATAACATCTGACAGAGACAAAAAATTTACTTCCAATTTTTGGAAATCATTGATGGTTGGATTGGAGACCAAATTGTTGTTCAGCACCGCCTATCACCCTCAAACCGACGGATAGACAAAAAGAGTGAACCAAATATTAGAGGATATGTTAAGGATGCATGTAATGCATCAACCCAGGAAATGGGAAGACTACCTGCCATTGGTAGAATTCGCCTACAACAACGGCTACCAAGCATCCTTAAAGATGAGTCCCTTCAAGGTCCTTTATGGTAGGCCGCGTAATACTCCAATCAGCTGGAGTAATCCTATGAATAGGATTTCTTTTGGACCCGACATGCTGAAAGAAATGGAACAACAAGTGACTCAGATAAAAAAAAATCTGAAGGTCGCTCAGAACCGACAGAAAAATTATGCTAATCAAAAGAGAACTCCAAGAGAGTTAAAAATGGGAGACCATGTATATCTCATAATTAATCCCAGAAGGAGTTCCCTAAAAATGGGATCTTGTGCCAAGTTGGCACCCCGGTATTGTGGACCCTTTGAGGTTCTAGATAGAGTGGGACCTGTAGCCTATCGGCTAGCACTTCCTTTGAAGAAATATGTACATGATGCTAATCATATAATTGACTGGTCTGTGATCCAGGTGGAACCGGAGGGATAATTTCTACCAGAACCCCAATGCATACTGGACAAAAAGGAAACACCGCTCCGAAACCGAACCATTGCACAGGTCAAGGTGCAATGGAAACATTTTGGCCCAGATGAGGCTACATGGGAAATGGAGGATGCCATGAGACAGGCACTTCTGATTTTTTTTACTTCTGTACATGCAATTCATGTTAATAGATAATAACATCAAGGACGATGTTCCTTTTAAGGGGGAGGGAATTGTAACACCCTGTTTCCCCCATTTTGTAAAAATAACTAGACTGGCCAAGAACTGTGGCAAACTCATAAATGTGAATATGTGATGTAAATAGACCTTGTGGAAAAGGTCAATAAATGTGAATAACATTATGAATTTATATTGCAGGACTGCTGAGAGAGGATGTGTAGAAAAAGAGACCATGATGGCGGTGGAAGGCACCTGGAAAGGTGGTGTTAACTTCCACCAAGAATTAATACCATATTTGGACTCCACTGGCCCGGAGAACCAAAAGTGGCTCGCTGGCCCTGAATTAAATGTCTCGCAGGCTTGTAGGTAGATGTTTTAATGAGGGATGGGAGGTGAACCTCCCATTCGTAGAGTCGTCAGGCTTGATCAGCACGAGGGTAATCGTGCCACACGCAACATAACAAGAGGATAAGGCGTGGGGTAGAAGCGATTGGGGGCAGACGTGAGGGGAGAAATCTGGCGATATGCAGAGTGAGTGATAGAAGAGAGGAAGGAGAGTAACCTTCACTCCTGGTCACTGGAAAACAGAGACGCAGTCTCACAGCATCGTGGTCTCAGCTCGGGGGTGGCTAGTGGTAAATTCACTGGGAGTCGCTAAGCCTACGGTTGGGTGGAAATGAGCACCCCTCTCAGTAGTTGCTTGACCCCTGGTGTTATTTCTGATAAGTGTTTTTCCTTTGGCATCTTGAAATATATGTATTCTGATAATTATGCTCATAAGTTGTAAAACTGTGAATGATTTCATTATAAGATTATCTGTATGGTATTTTGATCAGTACTAGTAGTTGCATATTTGTATGGAAAGACTACGTATGGCTTATGTCCTCATGAATAATTATTTATATTCTTACCGACCTAATTCAAACCGCATGTCTGATTCCTGGGAGAAAGGTACCCTTATATGCCTCAGATAGTATCCTGGGTAAGAACCTCCCCATAGAGATACCCTCCTTAAAAATCCCATCAAGAAACAGGAAAGCTAATGTGAAGGCGTAAGGCCTTAGTAACCCTGCACGAGGAGGAACGATCCTCTGTAAAACCCAAGATGGAAGCATAAGGATGAAGTATCAAATCAATGGATGAGATTCCATCAAGAGATCTATGGTTACTCACGACCGTCAGATCGAAGGAAGAAGATGGAGTGTTAAGTGTCTTAAACCTGATAGGTGTTAATCGACAGATGAGATTCTATCGGGAAAACTGTGGTCATGCATGATCGTTAGATTGGTAGGAGTAAGTAGGGTGTTAAAAGCCTTACCCCTTTGTTTTCCATCTCTTAGTGGAAAATGAAGAATTTGAGACCATAGATCTCCAAGGTCCATGGGAGTATCTGGACCGTTGATTTTTCCACCTCCAGGGAGTCGTGGAAGAATGCAAGGGTAGGAACCAATCTGAGCCGTCATATCTCGGCTGGAAAACCCAATAGTCATTGGATCTGTCAGGAGTTACCCGAGGGTTACGACCCCAGTGTATAGGGGTGAAATCCCCGGGATATATCTGAGCCATCCGAATAACAGAGGCCACGTGTCGTAAGATTACCCATTTCAGAAAATCAGGAATCACGAAATCGGGATTCCTGATGACGAGATTTCAGGATTTTCCATATTGAAAACCCCGTGATAGATCTGAGCCATCCGAATGACGAAGGCCACATGTCTAAAGATTACCCATTTCAAAAAATTTGGAATCACGGAATAGAGATTCCTGATGATGAGAGTTCGGGATTTTCCATGGTGAAAACCCCGGGATAGATCTGAACCGTCCGGTTGACGGAGGCCACGTGCTGTAAGATTAACTCCATCGGGAAACTAGGGATCGAGAACTCGGAAGTCCCGGGATCAAGAGTTCAGACTCTCGTGATGATAAACCCCGATGAATGGACGAGATTCTTTTAGAGGATCTCAGGGTCTGTAATTACCGTTAGATGTGAGGGAGAGATGTCGGCTTTAATCTGGGGCGCGAATGCCCATTAAGGAAAGTAACGAGCGGATCTGGATGACCAGAGTCCACCCGCCCAGATCTACGACTGAGGTTTCATTCTGGAGCCCCCTTGTTGTTTTTACTTTAGCAGTGGGGGGGGGTTCGAAATCGGACGTGCAACTCTCGAACGGTTGAGATTAATTCACCGTGATCGACGATGTTCAGGGGAATTCCGGACCCCCTATGCCATTCTTCCTTTAATGGGGGGGGTCCAGAATAGTGTGGCGTGTGAAATGAGGCCCCCTCCTGTTTTTTTGACGACCATGTCACAATTCCCCTCTACCACCTATACTCCACTTACCCATGCGACGGGGCCTGTTCTCATTGGCCATTTGCTAACCCTGTAGGGATTCATCCCTATTGGCCGGTCGCTAGCCCTGTCGGGGTTCAGCGGTTGCAGAGTCGAACGATTCGACATCACTGTAGCGCCGAGGTGTGAAATACAAAAGACACTGTGATTATTTGAACTGTTATCCTGACCCACGATAACATGGGAACAGAGAGAGAAAGAGCTAGATTGTTTTAAGACTTCATAGGTAATTCGGGGGTTTTGATTCTACTAAAATCAACGAAAAAAAAAATCGATCGAGGTAGTAGGTATGTGACAATTACATCCTACTACGCGCCACCACTGTGATTGCGGACTCAAACCCCATGTACCATGTCTTGACATGTCAAGTGCTTGGGAGAAAATACTCTAAATGGATCGTCATCCTTCAGGAATTCGATCTTGAATTTGCGAAGTCCAAAGCCAAAAAGTCCCTGGTGTTTGCAGAGCTTATCTGCGATCTCGTCCATGCTGATGAAGATATCAAACCTAGAGATTCTCTCCCTGACGAAACTCTTTTCCTCATCAGCACCTCTGATCCTTGGTATGGAGACATCCTCCTTTATCTCCAAACCCAATGCTTTCAACCTAACACTTCCCATGAAGATCATCGATGTATTCGCCACCATTCTCGTCATTATCTTATCGTCGGCGACACCTTGTATCGTCGTGGTATTGACACTATCCTTCGAAAATGTTTGATTCATGCAGAGGTTGAACACATTCTGAATGATTGTCACCCTAGAGCCTGTGGCGGTCACCTTTCTGGGATGGCTACAGCCCAGAAGATTCTACGTTCTGGCTATTTTTGGCCCTCGATTTTCAAAGATTGTATTGAGGTAGTCAAAAAATGCCCACCCTACCAAGTTTTTAGCAACAAGGCATGCACCCACCCTACTATGTTGCACCTCGTCATTGCCATCGACCCCTTTGCCAAGTGGGGTATCGATTTTATGCAATGTAAGCCTACCTCAGCCGGGGGGCATGATTATATAATCGTCGTCATCGACTACTTTACCAAATGGGCTAAGGCTATGCCTACCTTTCTGAATGATGGTCGTACCGCAACTCTTTTTTTTTTAACCACATCATAACTCATTTTGGTGTACCACGCGCTATTGTCACTGATCACGGTTCACACTTTAAGAACCAGATGATGAGTGAATTGCATGCCAAGCTGGGTTTTCGCCATGAAAAATCATCCCCATACTATCCTCAGGCCAACGAAAAAGTTGAAGCCATCAACAAGGTCCTCAAAACCATGATTCAACGCATGGTAGGGGAAAATAAGACATCCTGGCATCTACAACTTTTCTCCGCTCTCTGGGCTTACCGTACTTTCATGAAAACCGCAACTGGGTTCACTCCTTTCCAGATAGTGTATGGCATCGAAGTTGTTTTACCAATCGAGTGTGAGATTCCATCTCTGAAACTTAAAGTGGAAATCCTACCCCATACTTCTGTCGAAGAAGAATATTTCTTATATCTGACCAAACTAGATGAAACACGTCGTGATGCTGCTCTCGTTAACGAGGCACATCAAAAACAAATAAAAAATCAATACGACAAATCCGTCCATCCTCGGACTTTTGCAGAAGGAGACTTAGTCCTCGTCTATGACTAGGCTCGTGACAAACTAGGGACAGGTAAGTTAGAACCTCTGTGGCATGGCCCTTACATTGTGAAATGTGTTCTACAGAGAGGCACCTACGAGTTAGTCGATTATGATGGAATTTCCCTAGGAGAGCCCCGGAACGGGATTTACCTTAAAAGGTACTATACCTAGATCACCTAGCATGTGTACGTTGTACATTATTGTATTTTAGTTTGGTGTGTCTGTTTATTTCGCATGCTCAAGTATTTACCTTTTCCACTCATAACCATGCCTTGTGTTTTCATGTGAAGATGACGTCTTCCTTTCCTATCTTTATCGGGTTTGCGGATGGTGCTAGTCGACACACCCGAAACATTTCTTCAGCAGCATGGGTCATTTACCAATTCGACGAGGTGGTGAGTTCAGGAGGTATTTGCTTAGGACCAGCGACTAATAACATGGCAGAATATCATGCTATCATTAGACTTTTGACCAAGACTCCTCCATAGGTATCTCTCGTATCATTGTTAACCTAGACTCCCAACTCGTGGTCTATCAACGCAATCATATCTACGCTATTCGTAATCTTATCCTGCTACGTCTCCACCTACAAGTTCGATGTCTTGAACGAATGTTTGATTACATCGAATACAGACATATTCCAAGAGAACTCAACAATGTTTCATATTCATTAGCTAATTATATCATGGATCAATATCTCGCCCATAGATGAGGTTTCATGAAGGAAAACAAATTGTACATCACATGTAAATTAAAACACATCACATTAAAGACATCATCATTTACAAATCTTTTGGCACTGTAAAAACTCAGAACTGTATATATATACATAGCGTGACTAAAAATGTTTTGATTACATCAAAAAAGTATTTGGAAGAGAAAAATTTTGGGTCTTCACACCCATACAACATCGTCCAATAAGTCATACAAAATATACAATCACCAGAGAAACTCTAATCTCTCTACACTGCATTATGTTGAGAGTAACATATCACTGCTCGCACTACTCGTCACAATAGAGAATTAACATTCTCAGGAACCCCCACATTGTGTCTCTGTAGATGTAAAGGCACTTCTCTCCTCAGTAGAGGAGAAATGCCCATCGTAAGGCCTTGAAGGTTTCTTTCAACCTTCTGAAGACCTATCACTGGTGCCCCGGATCTACTGCAACCTGAGCACCCCCGCAACGTCCTGGTACTGGTATCTCAGCCGGACGCACTGCTCCCTTGTCTGCATGTTGAAAACAATACGTCCATTAAAAAAACTCTTCTACGTACCAAAAAAAATATACATACGTTAATTACTTAAAACACAAAAAACTAGACAAGGTGTTGCTTAGTCTCTCACTTGATGCATCCCAATCTCCCCCCACTGGTAGAATCAAATCCATGCTCCCGCGAAAGTCCACCTCGACATATGGGAAGTCTTCTATCCAAATATATTGGCGTCTCAGCCAAAAGAAGAAGTCACCGGTGAAACAAAACTCTGACTCTACCACTAGTCTCAGAGACAGACTCGTCCACCGTTCCATCCATGGTTCTCCCACTGGTCGTACCACCAATGCAATCTGAGGTTGCATCTAGGGGATGCGCTCTAAGAAGAATGAGACCAAGAAAGAACCGTATCCAAACTGTTTCTGCCCCATCCTACACCTCGAAACCTGTTCCTTCACGTTCCGAAGAAACCCTGCAGTCCAGTTAAATAGTGTTGGCTCCAAACACTATACACCATAATCTATCTGTGATCTCAATGCCAGATGTGCGCTAGTGCTTCCTGTCATGCTCGTGATGGAAAACAAAATAGACCGAATGGGTAACTTTGTGATATCCTTGATGGGGATTCTACCCCCCACCAGTCTTGCTCCTGGGACACAATGACGTGCCAGGTACACACCCACTTTCTCAGGAAGCGCCCTCTGTCCAGACAAAACTATAGGAGCCCCTCTTTTCGAGAGGCCAGTAAAGAAATACACATTTTCCAACTCGATGGTGAGAAGTTTTGTTCCGATCCGAAAACCCTACTCTGCAACATCCCACAAGCTGATTATGTGTTCAAGAAGAAGGATCTCTTTCTTCATCTTTTGCAACTTGAAGAATTTCATAAGGCCACAATCTCTCAACATGGCCCACTTACGAGGACTCCGCAAAGAAGCCAAATCATCGAGCTCATGCTCCTGTTCCTTCGACTCGATTATGTTCGTTGCCGAAGTCACCTACAAACAAAAAAAAAAAGAATTTCATTATTCAATTTTTCGGTAATTTCTTAAGCAATTTAAAAACTTGAAATCTATTGCCCATATTGTTCAAAAGGACCACACCTTCTTTTTTATTACTCAATGATCACTACGCAGCAATAAAAATGTTTTAAATTAAAATGATTTTCATAATGGCTGCATGGGCATATTTTTGAGTTTCTTATGGATTCTTTAACAAAAATGACCTATCTACTCAAGTATCAAGGTGTTGGCATCAATGCTACCACCCTCTAAAAGCGTTTTTGTAAACGAATGTCTTTTCCCCATCGTTTTCAATAGAGGTCGATTTGATATTTTTTGGAACAACCTAGGGCTTCATTTTTTAATTTAAATATTGTTGTGAAAACAAATTTTGAACCATGTAATTGAAAGAGGAGGAAATGAAGATCTACCTGGTTCAAATGGTGAGAGAAATGGTCAACCGTAGCTCCAGTATCAAGCAAAACAAGATCCACTTCCAAAATGAGGATCTCCACTGCTACAAATCCTTATGCAAAATGAAATGGTAAATGAAGATTTTTCTTGTAGTACTATTTATAAATTTCAATTTTTTATAAGGTATAGCGGCCTCTTGCCTTAGCGGGACTTACTTCAGCTTTCACTGCGGCTTATTGGATGACTCCTCTGGACTACCTTCACCCTGAACTCCAAGGCCAAGAATCATATCATGCTTCACACTACATCACACTTGCACCAGGAAACATAGCAATAGACAAAGACAACAATATTCAGAGAAAATGCGGAAGCTTTGATAGAGATGAATGAAATAACAGAGATTTATATTTCTTAGCGCAAATGCGCTCGGGTATTACAAATATGGGCAGGAGGCCCTTACAGACTCTTACGATCAAACTGGACAGACTCGACTATATCTAAGAGCCACTTTAGGTTCACGCTGGCTGAGCCAAATCGCGCAGGCTTTTCCCGAGATCCTAAGACAGAAAGACACCAGCGCAGAGAGAGGGCGCTAGTCGACTCAAACTCAAGACACTAACTGACTCAAACTCCGAATGTCGAGAATGAATGCCTTATCCTCCTTATATATGAATTTTGGAGGAAAAGAGCATCATTACTTCGGATACAAGATGAGACTCATGGCCCCATGTGTTGGCCACCACATGACTTCACGAGGGTATCTAGTACCACTTCCAACATCTTTATTTGTACAAAAAGGAGTGATAGACAGGTTGTCACGCAAGATTCATGTACAAATCACCGAAAGCAAGATATGTAGGTCCCCATGGGTTATCGTGCAAGATCCCATCAAGGATGACAAAGACTAAAGCTGTGAATAGTAGGAGCGCACATGAAGATGTGGGTCAAACCGCACCAAAAGTTGGAGAAGTGCTCCGAGTCTTCATGATTGCTTTATTGACATGACTTATGTACATTGTTACATTGTGGAGTTTGTAACAGACAAACCACGAAAACCGGATAGCTCCATTACCTGTCAGCTATCTCGACAAAGATGGATCTTTGAAGGATCAATCTGGAGGACGATCTTGATAATGATTGAAATTATATGGATCCCAATGCATTGTATATACTTGTCTGAGGAGTATAGGATCATTATATGGTCCGTCGTCTTCCAACATAAATTTGGTTTTGAGCACCCAAGGATGTTTTTCTTCAATAAAAATTGCTCTGAATTCTTCCTCAGAATAAAGATCATTGATAGTTCTCAAGGTATCAGAGCCATAAACTTCATTTTTCTCTGGGTATGAGTACATCTCTTTCGATCTGTACATTTTGTCAAATTTCGTTTCTGTCTCTGTAAATCTCTGTGTGTGTGTCGCCATTTGAAGCTTTCCTGTTTTAACCTGGGGATAAGGCCAGCAGCCCGTGTGAACACTAGTTGAGCTTCTGCTCTGTGTCTAGTTAGTAATACTCAACGCCCTCCCTTTCTGTTTTAAAAAGGAAATAGTCCAAATGGAATCTGTCAGGTCTTTATATAATATTGTACAGTCTAGCATTAGTACTTCTGAATCTGTAAAATGCAATATGATACACTATATTCCCTCTATCTCAAGCCTAGATTCAAGATTGCAAGATTGTTATAAGGGAGCCCAAACACCTAAATATCCCAAGTATGGCTTAGGGTATGTAGAAAAGTGTAATTCTATCATTCCAGAAAGCAGATTCAGTAATCCTCTGCCTCCATCTATGAAAAGACCAGCCATAGAAGAAATCCTCAAATATCTAACTATAATCCATGGCTGTCCAAAGAACCAATTCCCAGAAGAATGGATAAATAAAATGACAAACTAGGATTTCTTCACAAATCCTGAGGCAGATGAGTTTCATAAGAGTACTCCTTCCCATGAGAAACAGAAGCTTGCATCAGATTGGAAGGAATACATGCAGAAGAATGAGTGTTGGCTCTCATTCTATTCTTGGAAAAAGATTAGCCAGTCCCTTTCTTCCCAGGTCATAGCAGAATCCTCAGAAATTCCTAGTCATAAATGGAAAACAGTAGATTGGACAGAAGTAGAATCCAAAACCACGTTCCCCACATTCAAATCTTTGGTTTTGGAAAGTGAGTCTGCAACTGCAAAAGCTATCCCACTACTAACAGATACTGGGAATCAGTTGTCTAGTATTGAGAAAAGGGTCCAGAATGTCTCTGAACAAATCAATTGGACCAATACATCCTTAAAAGGTATGGCTACTCAGGTATACCAGACAAAGTCAATAAATCCTGAGCAGCTTGTTGATCTTCAAGTCTCTACCAATACAACAGTTAATGCTATAAATCAACTACAAGACAGAGTCTGCACTCTGACAGACAAGGTAAAGTCTACTTTACATTTGAGTCAGACTGAGAAACAAAAACAAGAAGATGTCTTGGATGAACTAGGCCAAGCATTATCAGGGATAGGAAAAAGCCTAACTGAGATAAAAAAGAAACCTGAAGATAAACCTATTCCAGGTCAGTTTCTCAGAGCTGTCTCAGTCATGTCCGTTCCCTCTGCTTCTGATGTATATAAATCTTCTGTTGTATATAATCCTTCTACTAAACCTATTCAGCAAAAGTTTCCTTTTTTATTTCCTCCTGAATCTACTTCAAAGCCTAAATCTTCACACAAGCCTCCAGAAGATCCTCTATCCATGGTTAGTATCAAAAAGCCATCTTTTGAACAGATACCTCCACATTCTTCCCAGCCTTCTGCACCTGACCTAATTGGCAAGGGTAAACTCCCTGATGGCATGTCCTATGCTCAAGAATGGTATCAAGAGTGGAATCTTGATAATCTTTCAGTAGGACAGATCGGACAAGTCATTGACAGAATGCTTGTGGCATATAAGATTATGTGCATGAAGGGTAAAAGTGAAGTAGAATCTTGTAAATCTCTTATTCAGTGTTTTACTAGTTCTTTAAGTAAATGGTGGGAGATTACTTCTTCTCCTATGATGATCCAAAAGATGGAGTCAGAAAACTTGAAAGATGAACAAGGGGACATAGTATACCATTCTGATGGCACAAAAATGAATAATATGATCGGTGCCTTGACCACCCTCATCTTAGAACATTGGTGTGGTACTGAGAAAGAAATCTCAGACAAGCATGAAACTGTTCTCATGAATATGAAGTGCTGTAAAATGTCAGAATATGAACAGTTTCACAAAGAATGGATACAAAGAATTTATGAGGTTAAAGACAGTAAGAATTTGTTATGGAAACGGGTTTACATGGCTGCTCTCCTGAGAAGATTTGTTGAGTATCTAAAGATTGAAGACACTTTCCCTCTTCCCTATGAAACATATACATGGGGAGAAAATTATTCTATTATTACAAAAGCATTATTGGAATTGTGTACTAGCATTAAGATGCAGAAATCTGTGTCCAAAACCTCATACCTTCCTGATCAAAAGTCTGTATGTGAGCAATATGGAATTTATAATACAGACTTGCATCCCCGACAGAAAAGAAAGAGCTACAAACAGGATAGAAATAAGAGCAGCAAAGGATATTTCAAATATGCTCCCAGAACCCATTATTTTGCTCCCAAGGATATCCACCTAAAAACTCATAAAGAAGAAATAAGGAGAAAACTCACTTGTTGGGTCTGTGGCAAGGAAGGACACACTGCTCTAAACTGTCCTGAAAATGAAGCAGCCAGAAAAGCTAAAGGAAAACTCTCTGAGCAGAGAGCGAGGGAATTCAGAGAAAGAAAAGAACAAGAAGCAAGAAGAACAGTCAGATTTGGTTGTCACAGATGCCATGATCCAACTCATGAAACCAATGACTGTCCTCACACTCCCTTTAACCCTCCTAAACTAGAAGCCCATCTATTAGACAATCCTAGCTTTTCTAAACATCCTGAGTATGATTCTGATTCTTCTTCCCCTTCTGAAGAAGTTGTACATAATACCTGCCATTGTACTAATAGTCTACAATGTAATTGTACAGAGTTTGATTTTTCTTCTAGCCTAGCCAACTCTAGTCTCAATAGGCCAAGTCTGCCTAAAGAAAAGCTGAAATTTTTCATGCATAACTGGAATCCTGACAGTGAAGCTCAAATGTTAGCCCATATCAAAAGTCTTCCTGAAGGACCTTTAAAATATTCCTTTCTTAGCACCTATATTAAAACTGTGAAAGGAGACCATCATGGCCAATCCAGTGCCCAGAAGCCTCCCTTATTCCTAGAAACCTCCTATGATAAGAATATTAAAACCTATATGAAGTTCAACAGAGAACCAAAATTGCAAGAAATTTCTCTCGTTCATATTGCAAAAGATGTCTCCAAACTTAAACAAGAAGTGCAAGCTCTTAGAAGGGATCTACAAATGCTGCAAGAAGGAATTGATCACTCCTATCCTGTAGATCATTGGGCCAGGCAAGAAATTCTTATGCTTCAGACTAGGTTGGATTCTATCC